>CM059449.1:30307871-30422410 GCA_030390025.1 Squalus acanthias | reverse complement strand
ATTTCCTTAGTGATAGTGATTGTCTTTAGTTCCCCCTGTAAGGGATACTCTACCTGACCCTGCGTGTCTCGTAGCCGTGAGATTCACGCGGCTCTGTGCAGCCTGTATGTCAGTGCGGGTCTAGGCCTGGTCTCCAGCCAGTCTGGGAACACTAGACACCCCTGTGAGTGGTTCGAATCACTCTCCCTTACGGTTCTAGACACTGGACTTAGATGCGAGAGCAGTAATGGAGATAAAACTCATGTAGACTTGGTTTGAACGGTACGAAATGGAAAATCTTTATTGCATGATACTTAAAATTATGAAATACATGTCATATGCACAGATTAATGACAGTACAATCTTACAAACAGTTATAATCACTCTTAGGGAAACGAGGAACGACCAGCACAACGTAAATAGGGCACACATTACAAATATCCTTAAACTTTAAACCCTCCCCTATCAATAACTATCCTAAAACTAGCTTCGTAGGATCCCGAGACTCATGCTCACCACTCGTAATAACTCGGAGAAATCCCGAATAGCTGATCGGATGTTTTTCACCGCAGCACCCACGTGTTGGTCAGGAGATCTCCTGGTCCCACTTGTTTACTGCTTCTGCTGCTCGGTCAGTCGGCTGGACCGTCCGCTGTAGTGAAGACCTCTGTTGGTTGGATACAGGGTATGGTGGAGCACCGTTGTCAATATCGCTGATACGAGGTGTTTACACAGTCCAGTTATCATCGATGCAATATGTCTTGTTAAAGAAGAAAACTTCCTGTCGAGAAGACTTGGCTGATCGACCTACAGGCGCGGTCGGGATTTACTGACCGTGGCGATGGATAAGGTCTTCTTCTCTTCTCCTCTCATCTCATCTCATCTCATCTCATCTCATCCGGGCCTTCGGTTCCGCTGCCAGCTACCAACATAGGTCTTTGCAACAGTCTTTTACCCAGGAGCAGCCACGAGGTTACGAATCGACCGGATAAAACACAGGAGCAGCCACGATGATAACAGCAGCAAGCGGCAAGAGTCAAGAGCAAAAGAGCAAGAGAGCGAATGGACGGTTTGGGCCTGCAATTATAGTGCACAGTTCTTCCGTTTCCCGCCCAACTACAATGTCCATTCTTTTGTTTTAAGGTTTGGCGCCCAAAAATGTCCTGTATGGGTGATCTCTGTCCTTAATGGGTTTCGGGGCTACTCCTGAATGTTTGAGTACCTGTTAATATTTCTCCCATTGTTAAATCGGTCGGTGTTCCCCCTGGAGGGGTTTGGGGCTTCCAAGTGTCCTGTATAACTACCTGCTAACGGCTCTCTCATCGTAGAGCCGTTGGGAGTTTACATACTAATGTCCTTTGGATGGGCCCTTGATGGCTTTCCTTTGTACCTGGGAGACCGATCCCAGTATCGATGTTTATACTGTAAACCCATAATGTCCTGTGTATTGTCTTCACTGTGCTGAATCGTTATCGATCCTGCAAAAATGTTTATTGGAACGCCATCTTGTCTGCCTGCCGAAAAGTCTCGAATGTTCTGTCACGCGGTGCGGCGGCCATTTTACAGGCTGCTTGTGTCCAATTTAAACCTGACAGCATTCCGCTGAAATAAAAGCTGTTTTGAACGAAACTTGTGTTTTCTCCTTATTAAAATGAAATCGCGATAATTGCGAATTCTACAGTCCCTCCTGTTGATGCGAATAACTCCGCTTATCGTATCAAAAATCTCAGTGGTGAGCAATCTTATCTCGATTTCACTCCGAATCCAGTAAATTAATCCCATAAATTTTAACTTAACTAGGGTCTCTGTGTCGTCCTTATTTCCCAAGAAAATCACATTTTATATCACCATAGGCATCATTTGCCCTTAAACTTACACCACTTGTCTTCCTTCCCGGCGTAACCAGGCCGATACCTCACGCATCACCTGTATATTTATCTTTTATTCAGGGAAAGGAAAAACAAAACCCAAAAAACCAAACAATCAACACCATCACCAAAATAAACAAATCCCAACTCTTAAACATATCGAGTTTCCAACGTATTTACAATGAGTACAAACTTCCGCGGCGCACGTGGCGAGCGGGAGTGACGCCATTTTCCCATTACACTGCGCTCTCATCGTGCACGCGCACGTAACGTTCTCGCCACTCTCCCGTGTTCTCATGCTTGGTGAGGCGCTTGTCTCTTTTACAATGTATGAACAAAAGGTATACTACAATAAACACTTGACAGACGACTAAAATGTGGGAGGCTATTCTGACCCATGAGGGCACTTCAATATTCGTGAACAGATTCCACCACGGTGGAACCACTATGTCCAAAATGTCTGTACCTATCTCGACGGTTTTCTGTTCTAATGTATAGAAATGCTTTTGTGACACCGCGACGGCTTTAGAAGTTTGGTTAAATGCTCAGGGAGAGGGGGAATGAGGTACCCAAAATGTGCGACAAATCGCTGCAAGTCGGTAAAATTCTCTTTTACTGTGAGATGAACAGTGGATGGTTCAGGGATTGGGATAATTCGCTGTTGTGCTACTTGAACTTCAGCCCTGGGTTTAAAACAGAAACTGCTGTCACTCACCGGACACCGGCTACGGTTTCCATGCTGGTAGTGTTGCGCTGCAGTGGTAACACAATATGTTCCACCCCCGATGTATGCTACCTGCGGAGGCACATGATCTTGTGCCATTGCCTCCATGGTGCAATTCATGGACTTGGCGCCAGCCGTTCTGAACCCGCACTGTGGTGTTAAAAAGGCATTCAAGTGCTGGGGGCACAGTATTATGTGTGCTCCCCTGCCACGACAACCAGAGAGATCTGTACCTGTCATCGTTTGCTCCCAGCGGATGACGTAAGGTGGAACCGCTGCATAACGAATGTGGGCTCCCCCCTGAATGACACCAATGTTCTCTACCCGATACACCGGGGCGGGCTTTGCTGTGTTGCCCAAAACCGGCATGCGTAATACTATTCCCATAATAGTATGGTTTGAACGTCCGCAGTCCACGGGGACTGGGTAAGCTTCTGAAGCTAGCCTGAGCTGGCACGGACTTAATGCATTCTGAAAAGGGTGGAGCGCCCGCAGGTGTTTGTTACTTATCCAGGACGGGACCAAACCTTGTTTTAAATCCTCCAAATTACTGCGGCCCTCGCCCAGTAACCACGCCCCGTAAAGCACGCACACCTCGTTCTGCGCAGCTTGATCGGATGCATTCCGATCTTCCCTAATCAGGGCATTTACCGTACGCGCATGTTTCTCCAGCTCTGCTATAATCTCTTTTAAGTGTAGTGTCATGGCTTGGTCCTCGTGCAGACCCGACCCTACCACTTTATTCTCATCTGTAAGAATATCCTTTAACTGTGTTTTTAAACCATTAATCTGGGTCTGCAGCTCCACACTGTCTAGAGCGTTGACCACAGATGTCCCTGTGTTAAAAGCAGTGAACGCATCGTTCACCAAACCCCTTCTTTGCCTCCCTACTTGGTCCAAAACTTCCTGCGGTGCGGTGTATAAACTTGTCTTATCGATTTCTGCAAAATCAAACTCGTAAAATTGCCTGAACATCTTGGTCAACAGGATCTGGTACAACTGTTCCGTCTTTTTGGGGCACCACTCTGGTAACCGTACCTCAGTGAGATTTAAAATCACCGAGGCCACCGCGTAATGTACCCCCTGAAATAGTATCTGGTCTGTGGGGACCAGTACCAAACCGTTCCCGGGTCCCTTACTAGTTTTAGGGCACCCTTCTTCCTCAGTTAGAACTACCGGGATCGTGGGCGGGGCTTTGCGTGGGCGCGTAATGAACTCAGTGGCATTTACTGGGATCGGAGAGTATGGGGCTCCGCACCCCCTGGTGCTCGCATCCCACCTCATCCCCTGTCCGTTATCCTGCCACTGATTAATAAAGAATATGGAGATGCCTTTGGGGCAAACGTACTTTGACCCCCACATACAAACATAAATCCCCTCATCCGGTTCCCACCATTTGTCCCAACAGACTTTCACTTGTCCATCTGTCCCCGTAATTGTCCGATGGGTATTATTACCCAGTCGCTCCCACTCAACCGAAGAGTTCCTCATAGTTTTGCTCAGCTTTCGCAGCCACCACCATCGGCTCAATGGGACATTCCCACTGCAGGTCAAACAAATCCGTTTGCCGACGGTGACGCTGATCCTGGGTGCGATGATCCGTACTTTGGGGCACATTAAAGAAGTCTCTTTGTAGGCGAACCCCGATGTGCTGGAATACTCCGTTGAGTTCGTTCCCAGCCATCCTGGCCACCTTCCCTTGTGGAAATAGGTGCTGGTCCCTTCTGCCTTCCGTCTTCCGGTCCCATCCACCGCGATGGGGGCCGTGTCCCCGGAACATCCAAACACCACGACATCCTTGGTGAGGCCCCGATAGGCCAATCCACATCCGATTGCCACGAGCAAAACTAGAAGTCGTTCCATCCTTCCTTGGTTCCTGTGATCAGATAAAATGCTGTAGCCAGCCTCCCAAGAGTCTCTGGCTTTTGTGAAGGGTGAGCGGGTCCCCTGACCTCGCCTCACGTAAACTTCAACGTTTGCTAAATAGACTTCCTCTAAACCTAGCCTTAAAACTCCCATCATTTTATCGTTATCTGTTAAAAACACTACAAACTTAACCTTATTAAAACTACTTAAAACTTTAAACTAAAACTTAAAACCTTAAACTAATAACTTTACAATGCCGCCCGTTCTCAGGGCGGCCCCTTTAAATCCTGAGAAGGCTGCTGCGAGCTCTTCCCGACGGTGGGAGGGCACTGACCCTTCCCTCTGATCTGCCGCAGCCTGTTGCTGCGCTGACCCTTTCCTCTGATCTGCCGCAGCCTGTTACTGCTTCGATGTGGCCTGTCTCTACCCGGGTTATCTTAACCTGAAACTTACGCCCTGGGGCAGCCTGGGGACCTGACCACATCTTCCTGGGCTGGGGTACTCTGCTTGACCTACGGGGAATTGCTATGGGCGGGGGCTCCGTGACGGACGGACCGGGTCCCGAGACCTTCAACGGGATGACCTGGGGTTCCATCACAGGCGCCAGCCCCGCCTCCGCTGACTCCGCCTCCCTAACCTCGGGGCTGGCAGTTCGGGGCCCCGCCCTGCTCGGCCCAGCAGGCGGCCCTTCACTCGCGAACTCTGCCTCCCCTGAGGACTGGACGTTCAAAGCGGGCGGCCACACCTCTGGGAACCACATAGCGGCTGGCCCGGCCTCCTCTAGCTCCTTCCTCCTGCTGTCGGGACCTGCAGCTTGTGTGTCCACCCCGTATGGATCTCTACCTAGCGGCCCCAATCCTTCCAGACCGTTCCTCTGAAACCACCCGTCATCGTCACTATGCTCATCTGCACTATCCTCATCTGACCAGGGTACCCTGGGGTCCTCGTCATCTAACCCCCAACTCCAGAAAAACGCTGCATGATCGTCCGGGATGTCCCTTCCCCTGATGCAAGCTGCTACGCCTGCCTGTGTGCCTTGTGGTCCTACCTGGGGCTGTGCTTTCCCATTCGCAGGTCTGGCCCCTCCCTTAAGACAGGCCACCGCCCCTGCTTGTTTCTGTGAAATCTCACCTGCTGGAGGCTGCAGATTTCTATCCTGTTTTAAATCCTCATACTCCCTGCTCCTGGCTACCCTGTAGGCTGTTTTTATCTCTCTAAGCTGCCCTTCTAGCCTGAGCACGTCTAACTTTCCCATTTCTCGGGCCTTCTCCTCCCGCAGGGTCTGCTCTCTAAGCTGCCCTTCCAGCCCATCTATTTTCCCTATTAAGCGGGCGTTCTCCTCCCGCAAGGCCTGCTCTTTTAACCTGGCCTCCTCACCGCAGACCCCCTCCTGTGCGTGTCTTTTAAAAGGACACAGGTAGGCAGGCTGCGCCGGTTCTAGTCATGGGGCACTATTAGACGGTCCTGCGGCACCTACGGGGCCGGTTGCGACCGCCACCTGTCCACGCGCATTCAAAACCATCTTGCGCATGGCTCCTAACACTGCTTCGAGGTCGTCGGGAGGGGTGGGTGCCTTTGCTTCCTTAGGCGGGACAGGCGCCTGGGCTCGGACCGCGGGATTTTTATCCTTGGAATCCTTCCAAGGGTTCCTGCAGTGCTTGCGCCAGTGCCCTGTCTTCCCACACCCGTAACAGGCATTACTTGCCTGTGGGGCGCGATTACCCTCCTGATGCCACTCTCTTTGAGCCGGGGCTGCGGGTCGTACCTCATGTACTCTTCCCTTAAAGGGACGTGTTGCCATACCCCTTATGTTACGGTAACCTAACGTGAGTCGATTCAAGACCGACTCTTCCGTAAGGTTGAGGTCATTGGGATCGAACCAGGCTTTTGCCTGCTCTCTAACGGCTGGTAAACTGTTGGCTATTATGCACCTAAGCCAATGAATTAAAGCGGCGCCTTCCACATCTTCGCGCTCGGGCGCACCTAGACAGCTGCGCTCATATACTGGCCACAGCCTGTCGGCAAAAACCTTCGGGGGTTCTCCCTCCATCTGCACTGTCTGTCCCACTCTAGCAAACGGACCTCCGTCGTTCGCTCCCACTACTTCTAGGACCTCATTTTTCAATTCCTCATAACTTTTGTTTCCCCTCTTGCTCTCACCTGAGAGGCACTGAAGGACCGAGCTGTCTAATGAGAACAGCAGCATTTTTGCTGTCTCCCCATCATCGCAGCCGTTGATGGCTGCGGCTTGCTCAACTTCCCTAAAATGTACGGAAGGGTCGTCTATCTCGGTCAGCTTCCTTACGTGGTTTATCATGGCTCTCAGCTGATGTGAACTGTGAGGCAACACCAGCTGTCCGAGGAGATCCCCCGGTTCTTCCCCACCGTTTCTGCTTGGGCCCCTTTTAATCCCCGTTACTGGATACAACGATCCCTTTTCTACCTCTTTTTCAACGGGCTCTTTTGTTTCTTCCGTTGCTTCCTCCCTAACCCAGGTTTCTGAATAGCTGGGTGGCGCGGAGGGCGCAGTGGCTACTACTTCTTCTGCTTTACTTGGTGGGGAATTTCTAAATCTCTCATTTACTAGCGGCTGGCGTGCCGACGGATTAATAGGGCACACCATGCCGTTCGCATTATTCACGGCCTTTTTGAGGCTCTCTATCTCTTTTTCGCAGGCGCTATGGTCGGCTCCCTGAAACTTATCCTCAAGGGCCAACTTATACGCCGACCTAACCCCCATTAAGCTCTCTTCTTGAGTTCTTATCTGGGCAGCTTGACGGTTACATCTTTCCTTCATCCTACTCTCGTTTAATTTTGCTTCAGTGATCTGGCACTCGAGATACTCTACCCTTGTTTTAAGGTAGCTGGAGACTTCCTGGCTTTCCTGGCGTAACTCATTTAAACTCTTAATGAGCGCCTCCCCTCCAGAAACCTTCTCCTCCATTTCCTCCTCTAGATGCTTGATTCGAGCGGTTAGCGCTGTATTGGTCTGGTTTGAAATCTGAACCTGCCTTTTGTAGCACATAAGCCAGACTGCTTTCTCAACTGCCTTTTTATGCTCCTTACTATCCGTCCACCTTTCAGCTGCCTCTAGTGGGCTCTTATCCGCTAACAGTTCGCTTATCCACTTTTTCGTTAGATTAACCTTTCCAAATACGTAATCCGCTATCTTTTCCTGCATCACATTTCGTACAGTCATTCCAAAATCTAACACACTACCCTCTCGCTGCCAGTGTCCTGCTGCGGTCGCCATTTTCTGTAAGGGATACTCTCCTGACCCTGCGTGTCTCGTGGCCTGTGAGGTTCACGCGGCTCTGTGCAGCCTGTATGTCAGTGCGGGTCTAGGCCTGGTCTCCAGCCAGTCTGGGAACACTAGACACCCCTGTGAGTGGTTCGAATCACTCTCCCTTACGGTTCTAGACACTGGACTTAGATGCGAGAGCAGTAATGGAGATAAAACTCATGTAGACTTGGTTTGAACGGTACGAAATGGAAAATCTTTATTGCATGATACTTAAAATTATGAAATACATGTCATATGCACAGATTAATGACAGTACAATCTTACAAACAGTTATAATCACTCTTAGGGAAACGAGGAACGACCAGCACAACGTAAATAGGGCACACATTACAAATATCCTTAAACTTTAAACCCTCCCCTATCAATAACTATCCTAAAACTAGCTTCGTAGGATCCCGAGACTCATGCTCACCACTCGTAATAACTCGGAGAAATCCCGAATAGCTGATCGGATGTTTTTCACCGCAGCACCCACGTGTTGGTCAGGAGATCTCCTGGTCCCACTTGTTTACTGCTTCTGCTGCTCGGTCAGTCGGCTGGACCGTCCGCTGTAGTGAAGACCTCTGTTGGTTGGATACAGGGTATGGTGGAGCACCGTTGTCAATATCGCTGATACGAGGTGTTTACACAGTCCAGTTATCATCGATGCAATATGTCTTGTTAAAGAAGAAAACTTCCTGTCGAGAAGACTTGGCTGATCGACCTACAGGCGCGGTCGGGATTTACTGACCGTGGCGATGGATAAGGTCTTCTTCTCTTCTCCTCTCATCTCATCTCATCTCATCTCATCTCATCCCGGGCCTTCGGTTCCGCTGCCAGCTACCAACATAGGTCTTTGCAACAGTCTTTTACCCAGGAGCAGCCACGAGGTTACGAATCGACCGGATAAAACACAGGAGCAGCCACGATGATAACAGCAGCAAGCGGCAAGAGTCAAGAGCAAAAGAGCAAGAGAGCGAATGGACGGTTTGGGCCTGCAATTATAGTGCACAGTTCTTCCGTTTCCCGCCCAACTACAATGTCCATTCTTTTGTTTTAAGGTTTGGCGCCCAAAAATGTCCTGTATGGGTGATCTCTGTCCTTAATGGGTTTCGGGGCTACTCCTGAATGTTTGAGTACCTGTTAATATTTCTCCCATTGTTAAATCGGTCGGTGTTCCCCCTGGAGGGGTTTGGGGCTTCCAAGTGTCCTGTATAACTACCTGCTAACGGCTCTCTCATCGTAGAGCCGTTGGGAGTTTACATACTAATGTCCTTTGGATGGGCCCTTGATGGCTTTCCTTTGTACCTGGGAGACCGATCCCAGTATCGATGTTTATACTGTAAACCCATAATGTCCTGTGTATTGTCTTCACTGTGCTGAATCGTTATCGATCCTGCAAAAATGTTTATTGGAACGCCATCTTGTCTGCCTGCCGAAAAGTCTCGAATGTTCTGTCACGCGGTGCGGCGGCCATTTTACAGGCTGCTTGTGTCCAATTTAAACCTGACAGCATTCCGCTGAAATAAAAGCTGTTTTGAACGAAACTTGTGTTTTCTCCTTATTAAAATGAAATCGCGATAATTGCGAATTCTACAACCCGGGAGAGTATGAACAGAGAGACCTGGTAGTGCAGGAACAGAGAGACCTGGGAGTCTATGAACAGAGACACATGGGAGTGCAGGAACATAGAGACCTGGGAGTTTATGAACAGAGAGACCTGGGAGTGTATGAACAGAGAGACGTGGGAGTGCAGGAACAGAGAGACCTGGGAGTGTATGAACAGAGAGACCTGGGAGTGCAGGAACAGAGAGCCCTGGGAGTGTATGAACAGAGAGACCTGGGAGTGTATGAATAGAGAGACCTGGGAGTGTACGAACAGAGAGAACTGGGAGTGTATGAACAGAGAGACCTGGGAGTGTATGAACAGAGAGACCTGGGAGTGTATGAACAGAGAGACCTGGGACTGCAGGAACATAGAGACCTGGGAGTGTATGAACAGAGAGACCTGGGAGTGTATGAGTAGAGAGACCTGGGAGTGCAGGAACAGAGAGACCTGGGAGTGTATGAACAGATAGACCTGGGAGTGTATGAATAGAGAGAACTGGGAGTGTATGAACAGAGAGACCTGGGAGTGTATGAACAGAGAGACCTGGGAGTGTATGAGTAGAGAGACCTGGGAGTGCAGGAACAGAGAGACCTGGGAGTGTATGAACAGAGAGACCTGGGAGTGTATGAACAGAGAGACCTGGGAGTGCAGGAACAGAGAGACCTGGGAGTGTATGAACAGAGAGACCTGGTAGTGTATGAACAGAGAGACCTGGGAATGTATGAACAGAGAGACCTGGGAGTGCAGGAACAGAGAGACCTGGGAGTGTATGAACAGAGAGACCAGGGAGTGTATGAACAGAGAGACCTGGGAGTGTATGAACAGAGAGACCTGGGAGTGTATGAACAGAGAGACCTGGGAGTGTATGAACAGAGAGACCTGGGAGTGTATGAACAGAGAGACCTGGGAGTGTATGAACAGAGAGACCTGGGAGTGTATGAACAGAGAGACCTGGGAGTGCAGGAACAGAGAGACCTGGGAGTGTATGAACAGAGAGACCTGGGAGTGTATGAACAGAGAGACCTGGGAGTGTATGAACAGAGAGACCTGGGAGTGCAGGAACAGAGAGACCTGGGAGTGTATGAACAGACAGACCTGGGAGTGTATGAACAGAGAGACCTGGGAGTGTATGAACAGAGAGACCTGGGAGTGCAGGAACAGAGAGACCTGGGAGTGTATGAACAGAGAGACCTGGGAATGTATGAACAGAGAGACCTGGGAGTGTATGAACAGAGAGACCTGGGAGTGCAGGAACAGAGAGACCAGGGAGTGTATGAATAGAGAGACCTGGAAGTGCAGGAACAGAGAGACCTGGGAGTGTATGAAGAGAAAGGCCTGGGAGTGTATGAACAGAGAGACCTGGGAGTGCAGGAACAGTGAGACCTGGGAGTGCAGGAACAGAGAGACCTGGTAGTGTATGAACAGAGAGACCTGGGAGTGTATGAACAGAGACACCTGGGAGTGTATGAACAGAGAGACCTGGGAGTGTATGAACAGAGAGACCTGGTAGTGTATGAACAGAGAGACCTGGTAGTGTATGAACAGAGACACCTGGGAGTGCAGGAACAGAGAGACCTGGGAGTGTATGAATAGAGAGACCTGGGAGTGCATGAACAGAGAGACCTGGGAGTGTATGAACAGAGAGACCTGGGAGTGTATGAACAGAGAGACCTGGGAGTGTATGAACAGAGAGACCTGGGAGTGCAGGAACAGAGAGACCTGGGAGTGTATGAATAGAGAGACCTGGGAGTGTATGAACAGAGAGACCTGGGAGTGTATGAACAGAGAGACCTGGGAGTGTATGAACAGAGAGACCTGGGAGTGTATGAACAGAGAGACCTGGGAGTGTATGAACAGAGAGACCTGGGAGTGTATGAACAGAGAGACCTGGGAGTGTATGAATAGAGAGACCTGGGAGTGCAGGAACAGAGAGACCTGGGAGTGCAGGAACAGAGAGACCTGGGAGTGTATGAACAGAGAGACCTGGGAGTGTATGAACAGAGAGACCTGGGAGTGTATGAACAGAGAGACCTGGGAGTGTATGAATAGAGAGACCTGGGAGTGCAGGAACAGAGAGACCTGGGAGTGCAGGAACAGAGAGACCTGGGAGTGTATGAACAGAGAGACCTGTGAGTGTATGAACAGAGAGACCTGGGAGTGCAGGAACAGAGAGACCTGGGAGTGTATGAACAGAGAGACCTGGGAGTGTATGAACAGAGAGACCTGGGAGTGTATGAACAGAGAGACCTGGGAGTGTATGAACAGAGAGACCTGGGAGTGCAGGAACAGAGAGACGAGGGAGTGTATGAATGGAGAGACCTGGAAGTGCAGGAACAGAGAGACCTGGGAGTGTATGAACGGAGAGACCTGGGAGTGCAGGAACAGTGAGACCTGGGAGTGCAGGAACAGAGAGACCCGGGAGAGTATGAACAGAGAGACCTGGGAGTGCAGGAACAGAGAGACCTGGGAGTCTATGAACAGAGACACATGGGAGTGCAGGAACATCGAGACCTGGGAGTTTATGAACAGAGAGACCTGGGAGTGTATGAACAGAGACACATGGGAGTGCAGGAACATAGAGACCTGGCAGTTTATGAACAGAGAGACCTGGGAGTCTATGAACAGAGACACATGGGAGTGCAGGAACATAGAGACCTGGGAGTTTATGAACAGAGAGACCTGGGAGTGTATGAACAGAGAGACGTGGGAGTGCAGGAACAGAGAGACCTCGGAGTGTATGAACAGAGAGACCTGGGAGTGTATGAACAGAGAGACCTGGGAGTGTATGAACAGAGAGACCTGGGAGTGTATGAACAGAGAGACCTGGGAGTGTATGAACAGAGAGACCTGGGAGTGCAGGAACAGTGAGACCTGGGAGTGTATGAACAGAGAGACCTGGGAGTGTATGAACAGAGAGACCTGGGTGTGCAGGAACAGAGAGACCTGGGAGTGTATGAATAGAGAGACCTGGAAGTGCAGGAACAGAGAGACCTGGGAGTTTATGAACAGAGAGACCTGGGAGTGTATGAACAGAGAGACGTGGGAGTGCAGGAACAGAGAGACCTCGGAGTGTATGAACAGAGAGACCTGGGAGTGTATGAACAGAGAGACCTGGGAGTGTATGAACAGAGAGACCTGGGAGTGTATGAATAGAGAGACCTGGGAGTGCAGGAACAGAGAGACCTGGGAGTGTATGAACAGTGAGACCTGGGAGTGCAGGAAAAGAGAGACCTGGGAGTGCAGGAACAGAGAGACCTGGGAGTGTATGAACAGAGAGACCTGGGAGTGTATGAACAGAGAGACCTGGGAGTGCAGGATAAGAGAGACCTGGGAGTGTATGAACAGAGAGACCTGGGAGTGTATGAACAGAGAGACCTGGGAGTGTATGAACAGAGAGACCTGGGAGTGTATGAACAGAGAGACCTGGGAGTGTATGAACAGAGAGACCTGGGAGTGTGTGAACAGAGAGACCTGGGAGTGTATGAACAGATAGACCTGGGAGTGTATGAACAGAGAGACCTGGGAGTGCAGGAACAGAGAGACCTGGGAGTGCAGGAACAGAGAGACCTGGGAGTGTATGAACAGAGAGACCTGGGAGTGCAGGAACAGAGAGACCTGGGAGTGCAGGAACAGAGAGACCTGGGAGTGTATGAACAGTGAGACCTGGGAGTGTATGAATAGAGAGACCTGGGAGTGCAGGAACAGAGAGACCTGGGAGTGTATGAACAGAGAGACCTGGGAGTGCAGGAACAGAGAGACCAGGGAGTGTATGAATAGAGAGACCTGGAAGTGCAGGAACAGAGAGACCTGGGAGTGTATGAACAGAGAGACCTGGGAGTGCAGGAACAGTGAGACCTGGGAGTGCAGGAACAGAGAGACCCGGGAGAGTATGAACAGAGAGACCTGGGAGTGCAGGAACAGAGAGACCTGGGAGTCTATGAACAGAGACACATGGGAGTGCAGGAACATCGAGACCTGGGAGTTTATGAACAGAGAGACCTGGGAGTGTATGAACAGAGACACATGGGAGTGCAGGAACATAGAGACCTGGCAGTTTATGAACAGAGAGACCTGGGAGTCTATGAACAGAGACACATGGGAGTGCAGGAACATAGAGACCTGGGAGTTTATGAACAGAGAGACCTGGGAGTGTATGAACAGAGAGACGTGGGAGTGCAGGAACAGAGAGATCTCGGAGTGTATGAACAGAGAGACCTGGGAGTGCATGAACAGAGAGACCTGGGAGTGTATGAACAGAGAGACCTGGGAGTGTATGAACAGAGAGACCTGGGAGTGCAGGAACAGTGAGACCTGGGAGTGTATGAACAGAGAGACCTGGGAGTGTATGAACAGAGAGACCTGGGTGTGCAGGAACAGAGAGACCAGGGAGTGTATGAATAGAGAGACCTGGAAGTGCAGGAACAGAGAGACCTGGGAGTGTATGAAGAGAAAGGCCTGGGAGTGTATGAACAGAGAGACCTGGGAGTGCAGGAACAGTGAGACCTGGGAGTGTATGAACAGTGAGACCTGGGAGTGCAGGAACAGAGAGACCTGGGAGTGTAGGAATAGAGAGACCTGGGAGTGCAGGAACAGAGAGACCTGGGAGTGTATGAACAGTGAGACCTGGGAGTGCAGGAACAGAGAGACCTGGGAGTGCAGGAACAGAGAGACCTGGGAGTGTATGAACAGAGAGACCTGGGAGTGTGTGAACAGAGAGACCTGGGAGTGCAGGATAAGAGAGACCTGGGAGTGTATGAACAGAGAGACCTGGGAGTGTATGAACAGAGAGACCTGGGAGTGTATGAACAGAGAGACCTGGGAGTGTATGAACAGAGAGACCTGGGAGTGTATGAACAGAGAGACCTGGGAGTGTATGAACAGAGAGACCTGGGAGTGTGTGAACAGAGAGACCTGGGAGTGTATGAACAGATAGACCTGGGAGTGTATGAACAGAGAGACCTGGGAGTGCAGGAACAGAGAGACCTGGGAGTGCAGGAACAGAGAGACCTGGGAGTGCAGGAACAGAGAGACCTGGGAGTGCAGGAACAGAGAGACCTGGGAGTGTATGAACAGTGAGACCTGGGAGTGTATGAATAGAGAGACCTGGGAGTGCAGGAACAGAGAGACCTGGGAGTGCAGGAACAGAGAGAGCAGGGAGTGCAGGAACAGAGAGACCTGGGAGTGTATGAACAGAGAGACCTGGGAGTGTATGAACAGAGAGACCTGGGAGTGTATGAACAGAGAGACCTGGGAGTGTATGAATAGAGAGACCTGGGAGTGCAGGAACAGAGAGACCTGGGAGTGCAGGAACAGAGAGACCTGGGAGTGTATGAACAGAGAGACCTGGGAGTGTATGAACAGAGAGACCTGGGAGTGTATGAACAGAGAGACCTGGGAGTGCAGGAACAGAGAGACCTGGGAGTGTATGAACAGAGAGACCTGGGAGTGTATGAACAGAGAGACCTGGGAGTGTATGAACAGAGAGACCTGGGAGTGTATGAACAGAGAGACCTGGGAGTGTATGAACAGAGAGACCTGGGAGTGCAGGAACAGAGAGACCAGGGAGTGTATGAATAGAGAGACCTGGAAGTGCAGGAACAGAGAGACCTGGGAGTGTATGAATAGAGAGACCTGGGAGTGCAGGAACAGAGAGACCCGGGAGAGTATGAACAGAGAGACCTGGGAGTGCAGGAACAGAGAGACCTGGGAGTCTATGAACAGAGACACATGGGAGTGCAGGAACAGAGAGACCTGGGAGTGCAGGAACAGAGAGACCTGGAAGTGTATGAACAGAGAGACCAGGGAGTGTATGAATAGAGAGACCTGGAAGTGCAGGAACAGAGAGACCTGGGAGTGTATGAATAGAGAGACCTGG
Organism: Squalus acanthias; assembly: GCA_030390025.1. Lineage (NCBI taxonomy): Eukaryota > Metazoa > Chordata > Chondrichthyes > Squaliformes > Squalidae > Squalus > Squalus acanthias. Next base: position 30,407,206 of record CM059449.1, on the reverse strand, counting down.
GAGTGCAGGAACAGAGAGACCCTGTAAGGGATACTCTCCTGACCCTGCGTGTCTCGTGGCCTGTGAGGTTCACGCGGCTCTGTGCAGCCTGTATGTCAGTGCGGGTCTAGGCCTGGTCTCCAGCCAGTCTGGGAACACTAGACACCCCTGTGAGTGGTTCGAATCACTCTCCCTTACGGTTCTAGACACTGGACTTAGATGCGAGAGCAGTAATGGAGATAAAACTCATGTAGACTTGGTTTGAACGGTACGAAATGGAAAATCTTTATTGCATGATACTTAAAATTATGAAATACATGTCATATGCACAGATTAATGACAGTACAATCTTACAAACAGTTATAATCACTCTTAGGGAAACGAGGAACGACCAGCACAACGTAAATAGGGCACACATTACAAATATCCTTAAACTTTAAACCCTCCCCTATCAATAACTATCCTAAAACTAGCTTCGTAGGATCCCGAGACTCATGCTCACCACTCGTAATAACTCGGAGAAATCCCGAATAGCTGATCGGATGTTTTTCACCGCAGCACCCACGTGTTGGTCAGGAGATCTCCTGGTCCCACTTGTTTACTGCTTCTGCTGCTCGGTCAGTCGGCTGGACCGTCCGCTGTAGTGAAGACCTCTGTTGGTTGGATACAGGGTATGGTGGAGCACCGTTGTCAATATCGCTGATACGAGGTGTTTACACAGTCCAGTTATCATCGATGCAATATGTCTTGTTAAAGAAGAAAACTTCCTGTCGAGAAGACTTGGCTGATCGACCTACAGGCGCGGTCGGGATTTACTGACCGTGGCGATGGATAAGGTCTTCTTCTCTTCTCCTCTCATCTCATCTCATCTCATCTCATCTCATCCCGGGCCTTCGGTTCCGCTGCCAGCTACCAACATAGGTCTTTGCAACAGTCTTTTACCCAGGAGCAGCCACGAGGTTACGAATCGACCGGATAAAACACAGGAGCAGCCACGATGATAACAGCAGCAAGCGGCAAGAGTCAAGAGCAAAAGAGCAAGAGAGCGAATGGACGGTTTGGGCCTGCAATTATAGTGCACAGTTCTTCCGTTTCCCGCCCAACTACAATGTCCATTCTTTTGTTTTAAGGTTTGGCGCCCAAAAATGTCCTGTATGGGTGATCTCTGTCCTTAATGGGTTTCGGGGCTACTCCTGAATGTTTGAGTACCTGTTAATATTTCTCCCATTGTTAAATCGGTCGGTGTTCCCCCTGGAGGGGTTTGGGGCTTCCAAGTGTCCTGTATAACTACCTGCTAACGGCTCTCTCATCGTAGAGCCGTTGGGAGTTTACATACTAATGTCCTTTGGATGGGCCCTTGATGGCTTTCCTTTGTACCTGGGAGACCGATCCCAGTATCGATGTTTATACTGTAAACCCATAATGTCCTGTGTATTGTCTTCACTGTGCTGAATCGTTATCGATCCTGCAAAAATGTTTATTGGAACGCCATCTTGTCTGCCTGCCGAAAAGTCTCGAATGTTCTGTCACGCGGTGCGGCGGCCATTTTACAGGCTGCTTGTGTCCAATTTAAACCTGACAGCATTCCGCTGAAATAAAAGCTGTTTTGAACGAAACTTGTGTTTTCTCCTTATTAAAATGAAATCGCGATAATTGCGAATTCTACAGTCCCTCCTGTTGATGCGAATAACTCCGCTTATCGTATCAAAAATCTCAGTGGTGAGCAATCTTATCTCGATTTCACTCCGAATCCAGTAAATTAATCCCATAAAATTTTAACTTAACTAGGGTCTCTGTGTCGTCCTTATTTCCCAAGAAAATCACATTTTATATCACCATAGGCATCATTTGCCCTTAAACTTACACCACTTGTCTTCCTTCCCGGCGTAACCAGGCCGATACCTCACGCATCACCTGTATATTTATCTTTTATTCAGGGAAAGGAAAAACAAAACCCAAAAAACCAAACAATCAACACCATCACCAAAATAAACAAATCCCAACTCTTAAACATATCGAGTTTCCAACGTATTTACAATGAGTACAAACTTCCGCGGCGCACGTGGCGAGCGGGAGTGACGCCATTTTCCCATTACACTGCGCTCTCATCGTGCACGCGCACGTAACGTTCTCGCCACTCTCCCGTGTTCTCATGCTTGGTGAGGCGCTTGTCTCTTTTACAATGTATGAACAAAAGGTATACTACAATAAACACTTGACAGACGACTAAAATGTGGGAGGCTATTCTGACCCATGAGGGCACTTCAATATTCGTGAACAGATTCCACCACGGTGGAACCACTATGTCCAAAATGTCTGTACCTATCTCGACGGTTTTCTGTTCTAATGTATAGAAATGCTTTTGTGACACCGCGACGGCTTTTAGAAGTTTGGTTAAATGCTCAGGGAGAGGGGGAATGAGGTACCCAAAATGTGCGACAAATCGCTGCAAGTCGGTAAAATTCTCTTTTACTGTGAGATGAACAGTGGATGGTTCAGGGATTGGGATAATTCGCTGTTGTGCTACTTGAACTTCAGCCCTGGGTTTAAAACAGAAACTGCTGTCACTCACCGGACACCGGCTACGGTTTCCATGCTGGTAGTGTTGCGCTGCAGTGGTAACACAATATGTTCCACCCCCGATGTATGCTACCTGCGGAGGCACATGATCTTGTGCCATTGCCTCCATGGTGCAATTCATGGACTTGGCGCCAGCCGTTCTGAACCCGCACTGTGGTGTTAAAAAGGCATTCAAGTGCTGGGGGCACAGTATTATGTGTGCTCCCCTGCCACGACAACCAGAGAGATCTGTACCTGTCATCGTTTGCTCCCAGCGGATGACGTAAGGTGGAACCGCTGCATAACGAATGTGGGCTCCCCCCTGAATGACACCAATGTTCTCTACCCGATACACCGGGGCGGGCTTTGCTGTGTTGCCCAAAACCGGCATGCGTAATACTATTCCCATAATAGTATGGTTTGAACGTCCGCAGTCCACGGGGACTGGGTAAGCTTCTGAAGCTAGCCTGAGCTGGCACGGACTTAATGCATTCTGAAAAGGGTGGAGCGCCCGCAGGTGTTTGTTACTTATCCAGGACGGGACCAAACCTTGTTTTAAATCCTCCAAATTACTGCGGCCCTCGCCCAGTAACCACGCCCCGTAAAGCACGCACACCTCGTTCTGCGCAGCTTGATCGGATGCATTCCGATCTTCCCTAATCAGGGCATTTACCGTACGCGCATGTTTCTCCAGCTCTGCTATAATCTCTTTTAAGTGTAGTGTCATGGCTTGGTCCTCGTGCAGACCCGACCCTACCACTTTATTCTCATCTGTAAGAATATCCTTTAACTGTGTTTTTAAACCATTAATCTGGGTCTGCAGCTCCACACTGTCTAGAGCGTTGACCACAGATGTCCCTGTGTTAAAAGCAGTGAACGCATCGTTCACCAAACCCCTTCTTTGCCTCCCTACTTGGTCCAAAACTTCCTGCGGTGCGGTGTATAAACTTGTCTTATCGATTTCTGCAAAATCAAACTCGTAAAATTGCCTGAACATCTTGGTCAACAGGATCTGGTACAACTGTTCCGTCTTTTTGGGGCACCACTCTGGTAACCGTACCTCAGTGAGATTTAAAATCACCGAGGCCACCGCGTAATGTACCCCCTGAAATAGTATCTGGTCTGTGGGGACCAGTACCAAACCGTTCCCGGGTCCCTTACTAGTTTTAGGGCACCCTTCTTCCTCAGTTAGAACTACCGGGATCGTGGGCGGGGCTTTGCGTGGGCGCGTAATGAACTCAGTGGCATTTACTGGGATCGGAGAGTATGGGGCTCCGCACCCCCTGGTGCTCGCATCCCACCTCATCCCCTGTCCGTTATCCTGCCACTGATTAATAAAGAATATGGAGATGCCTTTGGGGCAAACGTACTTTGACCCCCACATACAAACATAAATCCCCTCATCCGGTTCCCACCATTTGTCCCAACAGACTTTCACTTGTCCATCTGTCCCCGTAATTGTCCGATGGGTATTATTACCCAGTCGCTCCCACTCAACCGAAGAGTTCCTCATAGTTTTGCTCAGCTTTCGCAGCCACCACCATCGGCTCAATGGGACATTCCCACTGCAGGTCAAACAAATCCGTTTGCCGACGGTGACGCTGATCCTGGGTGCGATGATCCGTACTTTGGGGCACATTAAAGAAGTCTCTTTGTAGGCGAACCCCGATGTGCTGGAATACTCCGTTGAGTTCGTTCCCAGCCATCCTGGCCACCTTCCCTTGTGGAAATAGGTGCTGGTCCCTTCTGCCTTCCGTCTTCCGGTCCCATCCACCGCGATGGGGGCCGTGTCCCCGGAACATCCAAACACCACGACATCCTTGGTGAGGCCCCGATAGGCCAATCCACATCCGATTGCCACGAGCAAAACTAGAAGTCGTTCCATCCTTCCTTGGTTCCTGTGATCAGATAAAATGCTGTAGCCAGCCTCCCAAGAGTCTCTGGCTTTTGTGAAGGGTGAGCGGGTCCCCTGACCTCGCCTCACGTAAACTTCAACGTTTGCTAAATAGACTTCCTCTAAACCTAGCCTTAAAACTCCCATCATTTTATCGTTATCTGTTAAAAACACTACAAACTTAACCTTATTAAAACTACTTAAAACTTTAAACTAAAACTTAAAACCTTAAACTAATAACTTTACAATGCCGCCCGTTCTCAGGGCGGCCCCTTTAAATCCTGAGAAGGCTGCTGCGAGCTCTTCCCGACGGTGGGAGGGCACTGACCCTTCCCTCTGATCTGCCGCAGCCTGTTGCTGCGCTGACCCTTTCCTCTGATCTGCCGCAGCCTGTTACTGCTTCGATGTGGCCTGTCTCTACCCGGGTTATCTTAACCTGAAACTTACGCCCTGGGGCAGCCTGGGGACCTGACCACATCTTCCTGGGCTGGGGTACTCTGCTTGACCTACGGGGAATTGCTATGGGCGGGGGCTCCGTGACGGACGGACCGGGTCCCGAGACCTTCAACGGGATGACCTGGGGTTCCATCACAGGCGCCAGCCCCGCCTCCGCTGACTCCGCCTCCCTAACCTCGGGGCTGGCAGTTCGGGGCCCCGCCCTGCTCGGCCCAGCAGGCGGCCCTTCACTCGCGAACTCTGCCTCCCCTGAGGACTGGACGTTCAAAGCGGGCGGCCACACCTCTGGGAACCACATAGCGGCTGGCCCGGCCTCCTCTAGCTCCTTCCTCCTGCTGTCGGGACCTGCAGCTTGTGTGTCCACCCCGTATGGATCTCTACCTAGCGGCCCCAATCCTTCCAGACCGTTCCTCTGAAACCACCCGTCATCGTCACTATGCTCATCTGCACTATCCTCATCTGACCAGGGTACCCTGGGGTCCTCGTCATCTAACCCCCAACTCCAGAAAAACGCTGCATGATCGTCCGGGATGTCCCTTCCCCTGATGCAAGCTGCTACGCCTGCCTGTGTGCCTTGTGGTCCTACCTGGGGCTGTGCTTTCCCATTCGCAGGTCTGGCCCCTCCCTTAAGACAGGCCACCGCCCCTGCTTGTTTCTGTGAAATCTCACCTGCTGGAGGCTGCAGATTTCTATCCTGTTTTAAATCCTCATACTCCCTGCTCCTGGCTACCCTGTAGGCTGTTTTTATCTCTCTAAGCTGCCCTTCTAGCCTGAGCACGTCTAACTTTCCCATTTCTCGGGCCTTCTCCTCCCGCAGGGTCTGCTCTCTAAGCTGCCCTTCCAGCCCATCTATTTTCCCTATTAAGCGGGCGTTCTCCTCCCGCAAGGCCTGCTCTTTTAACCTGGCCTCCTCACCGCAGACCCCCTCCTGTGCGTGTCTTTTAAAAGGACACAGGTAGGCAGGCTGCGCCGGTTCTAGTCATGGGGCACTATTAGACGGTCCTGCGGCACCTACGGGGCCGGTTGCGACCGCCACCTGTCCACGCGCATTCAAAACCATCTTGCGCATGGCTCCTAACACTGCTTCGAGGTCGTCGGGAGGGGTGGGTGCCTTTGCTTCCTTAGGCGGGACAGGCGCCTGGGCTCGGACCGCGGGATTTTTATCCTTGGAATCCTTCCAAGGGTTCCTGCAGTGCTTGCGCCAGTGCCCTGTCTTCCCACACCCGTAACAGGCATTACTTGCCTGTGGGGCGCGATTACCCTCCTGATGCCACTCTCTTTGAGCCGGGGCTGCGGGTCGTACCTCATGTACTCTTCCCTTAAAGGGACGTGTTGCCATACCCCTTATGTTACGGTAACCTAACGTGAGTCGATTCAAGACCGACTCTTCCGTAAGGTTGAGGTCATTGGGATCGAACCAGGCTTTTGCCTGCTCTCTAACGGCTGGTAAACTGTTGGCTATTATGCACCTAAGCCAATGAATTAAAGCGGCGCCTTCCACATCTTCGCGCTCGGGCGCACCTAGACAGCTGCGCTCATATACTGGCCACAGCCTGTCGGCAAAAACCTTCGGGGGTTCTCCCTCCATCTGCACTGTCTGTCCCACTCTAGCAAACGGACCTCCGTCGTTCGCTCCCACTACTTCTAGGACCTCATTTTTCAATTCCTCATAACTTTTGTTTCCCCTCTTGCTCTCACCTGAGAGGCACTGAAGGACCGAGCTGTCTAATGAGAACAGCAGCATTTTTGCTGTCTCCCCATCATCGCAGCCGTTGATGGCTGCGGCTTGCTCAACTTCCCTAAAATGTACGGAAGGGTCGTCTATCTCGGTCAGCTTCCTTACGTGGTTTATCATGGCTCTCAGCTGATGTGAACTGTGAGGCAACACCAGCTGTCCGAGGAGATCCCCCGGTTCTTCCCCACCGTTTCTGCTTGGGCCCCTTTTAATCCCCGTTACTGGATACAACGATCCCTTTTCTACCTCTTTTTCAACGGGCTCTTTTGTTTCTTCCGTTGCTTCCTCCCTAACCCAGGTTTCTGAATAGCTGGGTGGCGCGGAGGGCGCAGTGGCTACTACTTCTTCTGCTTTACTTGGTGGGGAATTTCTAAATCTCTCATTTACTAGCGGCTGGCGTGCCGACGGATTAATAAGGCACACCATGCCGTTCGCATTATTCACGGCCTTTTTGAGGCTCTCTATCTCTTTTTCGCAGGCGCTATGGTCGGCTCCCTGAAACTTATCCTCAAGGGCCAACTTATACGCCGACCTAACCCCCATTAAGCTCTCTTCTTGAGTTCTTATCTGGGCAGCTTGACGGTTACATCTTTCCTTCATCCTACTCTCGTTTAATTTTGCTTCAGTGATCTGGCACTCGAGATACTCTACCCTTGTTTTAAGGTAGCTGGAGACTTCCTGGCTTTCCTGGCGTAACTCATTTAAACTCTTAATGAGCGCCTCCCCTCCAGAAACCTTCTCCTCCATTTCCTCCTCTAGATGCTTGATTCGAGCGGTTAGCGCTGTATTGGTCTGGTTTGAAATCTGAACCTGCCTTTTGTAGCACATAAGCCAGACTGCTTTCTCAACTGCCTTTTTATGCTCCTTACTATCCGTCCACCTTTCAGCTGCCTCTAGTGGGCTCTTATCCGCTAACAGTTCGCTTATCCACTTTTTCGTTAGATTAACCTTTCCAAATACGTAATCCGCTATCTTTTCCTGCATCACATTTCGTACAGTCATTCCAAAATCTAACACACTACCCTCTCGCTGCCAGTGTCCTGCCGCGGTCGCCATTTTCTGTAAGGGATACTCTCCTGACCCTGCGTGTCTCGTGGCCTGTGAGGTTCACGCGGCTCTGTGCAGCCTGTATGTCAGTGCGGGTCTAGGCCTGGTCTCCAGCCAGTCTGGGAACACTAGACACCCCTGTGAGTGGTTCGAATCACTCTCCCTTACGGTTCTAGACACTGGACTTAGATGCGAGAGCAGTAATGGAGATAAAACTCATGTAGACTTGGTTTGAACGGTACGAAATGGAAAATCTTTATTGCATGATACTTAAAATTATGAAATACATGTCATATGCACAGATTAATGACAGTACAATCTTACAAACAGTTATAATCACTCTTAGGGAAACGAGGAACGACCAGCACAACGTAAATAGGGCACACATTACAAATATCCTTAAACTTTAAACCCTCCCCTATCAATAACTATCCTAAAACTAGCTTCGTAGGATCCCGAGACTCATGCTCACCACTCGTAATAACTCGGAGAAATCCCGAATAGCTGATCGGATGTTTTTCACCGCAGCACCCACGTGTTGGTCAGGAGATCTCCTGGTCCCACTTGTTTACTGCTTCTGCTGCTCGGTCAGTCGGCTGGACCGTCCGCTGTAGTGAAGACCTCTGTTGGTTGGATACAGGGTATGGTGGAGCACCGTTGTCAATATCGCTGATACGAGGTGTTTACACAGTCCAGTTATCATCGATGCAATATGTCTTGTTAAAGAAGAAAACTTCCTGTCGAGAAGACTTGGCTGATCGACCTACAGGCGCGGTCGGGATTTACTGACCGTGGCGATGGATAAGGTCTTCTTCTCTTCTCCTCTCATCTCATCTCATCTCATCTCATCTCATCCCGGGCCTTCGGTTCCGCTGCCAGCTACCAACATAGGTCTTTGCAACAGTCTTTTACCCAGGAGCAGCCACGAGGTTACGAATCGACCGGATAAAACACAGGAGCAGCCACGATGATAACAGCAGCAAGCGGCAAGAGTCAAGAGCAAAAGAGCAAGAGAGCGAATGGACGGTTTGGGCCTGCAATTATAGTGCACAGTTCTTCCGTTTCCCGCCCAACTACAATGTCCATTCTTTTGTTTTAAGGTTTGGCGCCCAAAAATGTCCTGTATGGGTGATCTCTGTCCTTAATGGGTTTCGGGGCTACTCCTGAATGTTTGAGTACCTGTTAATATTTCTCCCATTGTTAAATCGGTCGGTGTTCCCCCTGGAGGGGTTTGGGGCTTCCAAGTGTCCTGTATAACTACCTGCTAACGGCTCTCTCATCGTAGAGCCGTTGGGAGTTTACATACTAATGTCCTTTGGATGGGCCCTTGATGGCTTTCCTTTGTACCTGGGAGACCGATCCCAGTATCGATGTTTATACTGTAAACCCATAATGTCCTGTGTATTGTCTTCACTGTGCTGAATCGTTATCGATCCTGCAAAAATGTTTATTGGAACGCCATCTTGTCTGCCTGCCGAAAAGTCTCGAATGTTCTGTCACGCGGTGCGGCGGCCATTTTACAGGCTGCTTGTGTCCAATTTAAACCTGACAGCATTCCGCTGAAATAAAAGCTGTTTTGAACGAAACTTGTGTTTTCTCCTTATTAAAATGAAATCGCGATAATTGCGAATTCTACAACCCGGGAGAGTATGAACAGAGAGACCTGGTAGTGCAGGAACAGAGAGACCTGGGAGTCTATGAACAGAGACACATGGGAGTGCAGGAACATAGAGACCTGGGAGTTTATGAACAGAGAGACCTGGGAGTGTATGAACAGAGAGACGTGGGAGTGCAGGAACAGAGAGACCTGGGAGTGTATGAACAGAGAGACCTGGGAGTGCAGGAACAGAGAGCCCTGGGAGTGTATGAACAGAGAGACCTGGGAGTGTATGAATAGAGAGACCTGGGAGTGTACGAACAGAGAGAACTGGGAGTGTATGAACAGAGAGACCTGGGAGTGTATGAACAGAGAGACCTGGGAGTGTATGAACAGAGAGACCTGGGAGTGCAGGAACATAGAGACCTGGGAGTGTATGAACAGAGAGACCTGGGAGTGTATGAGTAGAGAGACCTGGGAGTGCAGGAACAGAGAGACCTGGGAGTGTATGAACAGATAGACCTGGGAGTGTATGAATAGAGAGAACTGGGAGTGTATGAACAGAGAGACCTGGGAGTGTATGAACAGAGAGACCTGGGAGTGTATGAGTAGAGAGACCTGGGAGTGCAGGAACAGAGAGACCTGGGAGTGTATGAACAGAGAGACCTGGGAGTGTATGAACAGAGAGACCTGGGAGTGCAGGAACAGAGAGACCTGGGAGTGTATGAACAGAGAGACCTGGTAGTGTATGAACAGAGAGACCTGGGAATGTATGAACAGAGAGACCTGGGAGTGCAGGAACAGAGAGACCTGGGAGTGTATGAACAGAGAGACCAGGGAGTGTATGAATAGAGAGACCTGGGAGTGCATCAACAGAGAGACCTGGGAGTGTATGAACAGAGAGACCTGGTAGTGTATGAACAGAGACACCTGGGAGTGCAGGAACAGAGAGACCTGGGAGTGTATGAATAGAGAGACCTGGGAGTGTATGAATAGAGAGACCTGGGGTTGCAGGAACAGAGAGACAAGGGAGTGCAGGAACAGAGAGAGCTGGGAGTGTATGAATAGAGAGACCTGGAAGTGCAGGAACAGAGAGACCTGGGAGTGTATGAAGAGAAAGGCCTGGGAGTGTATGAACAGAGAGACCTGGGAGTGTATGAACAGAGAGACCTGGGAGTGTATGAACAGAGAGACCTGGGAGTGTATGAACAGAGAGACCTGGGAGTGTATGAACAGAGAGACCTGGGAGTGTATGAACAGAGAGACCTGGGAGTGTATGAACAGAGAGACCTGGGAGTGTATGAACAGAGAGAGCTGGGAGTGTATGAACAGAGAGACCTGGGAGTGTATGAACAGAGAGAGCTGGGAGTGTATGAACAGAGAGACCTGGGAGTGTATGAACAGAGAGACCTGGGAGTGTATGAACAGAGAGACCTGGGAGTGCAGGAACAGAGAGACCTGGGAGTGTATGAACAGAGAGACCTGGGAGTGTATGAACAGAGAGACCTGGGAGTGCAGGAACAGAGAGACCTGGGAGTGTATGAACAGAGAGACCTGGGAGTGTATGAACAGAGAGACCTGGGAGTGTATGAACAGAGAGACCTGGGAGTGCAGGAACAGAGAGACCTGGGAGTGTATGAACAGAGAGACCTGGGAGTGTATGAACAGAGAGACCTGGGAGTGTATGAACAGAGAGACCTGGGAGTGCAGGAACAGAGAGACCAGGGAGTTACGAATAGAGAGACCTGGAAGTGCAGGAACAGAGAGACCTGGGAGTGTATGAAGAGAAAGGCCTGGGAGTGCAGGAACAGAGAGACCTGGGAGTGCAGGAACAGTGAGACCTGGGAGTGTATGAACAGTGAGACCTGGGAGTGCAGGAACAGGGAGACCTGGGAGTGTATGAACAGAGAGACCTGGGAGTGTATGAACAGAGAGACCTGGGAGTGTATGAACAGAGAGACCTGGGAGTGCAGGAACAGAGAGACCTGGGAGTGTATGAACAGAGAGACCTGGGAGTGTATGAACAGAGAGACCTGGGAGTGTATGAACAGAGAGACCTGGGAGTGCAGGAACAGAGAGACCTGGGAGTGTATGAACAGAGAGACCTGGGAGTGTATGAACAGAGAGACCTGGGAGTGTATGAACAGAGAGACCTGGGAGTGCAGGAACAGAGAGACCTGGGAGTGTATGAACAGAGAGACCTGGGAGTGTATGAACAGAGAGACCTGGGAGTGTATGAACAGAGAGACCTGGGAGTGCAGGAACAGAGAGACCAGGGAGTTACGAATAGAGAGACCTGGAAGTGCAGGAACAGAGAGACCTGGGAGTGTATGAAGAGAGAGACCTGGGAGTGCAGGAACAGAGAGACCTGGGAGTGCAGGAACAGTGAGACCTGGGAGTGTATGAACAGTGAGACCTGGGAGTGCAGGAACAGAGAGACCTGGGAGTGTATGAACAGAGAGACCTGGCAGTGTATGAACAGAGAGACCTGGGAGTGCAGGAACAGAGAGACCTGGGAGTGTATGAACAGAGAAACGTGGGAGTGCAGGAACAGAGAGACCTGGGAGTGTATGAACAGAGAGACCTGGGAGTGTATGAACAGAGAGACCTGGTAGTGTATGAACAGAGAGACCTGGTAGTGTATGAACAGAGACACCTGGGAGTGCAGGAACAGAGAGACCTGGGAGTGTATGAATAGAGAGACCTGGGAGTGTATGAACAGAGAGACCTGGGAGTGTATGAACAGAGAGACCTGGGAGTGTATGAACAGAGAGACCTGGGAGTGTATGAACAGAGAGACCTGGGAGTGCAGGAACAGAGAGACCTGGGAGTGTATGAACAGTGAGACCTGGGAGTGCAGGAACAGGGAGACCTGGGAGTGTATGAACAGAGAGACCTGGGAGTGTATGAACAGAGAGACCTGGGAGTGTATGAACAGAGAGACCTGGGAGTGCAGGAACAGAGAGACCTGGGAGTGTATGAACAGAGAGACCTGGGAGTGTATGAACAGAGAGACCTGGGAGTGTATGAACAGAGAGACCTGGGAGTGCAGGAACAGAGAGACCTGGGAGTGTATGAACAGAGAGACCTGGGAGTGTATGAACAGAGAGACCTGGGAGTGCAGGAACAGAGAGACCTGGGAGTGTATGAACAGAGAGACCTGGGAGTGTATGAACAGAGAGACCTGGGAGTGTATGAACAGAGAGACCTGGGAGTGCAGGAACAGAGAGACCAGGGAGTTACGAATAGAGAGACCTGGAAGTGCAGGAACAGAGAGACCTGGGAGTGTATGAAGAGAGAGACCTGGGAGTGCAGGAACAGAGAGACCTGGGAGTGCAGGAACAGTGAGACCTGGGAGTGTATGAACAGTGAGACCTGGGAGTGCAGGAACAGAGAGACCTGGGAGTGTATGAACAGAGAGACCTGGCAGTGTATGAACAGAGAGACCTGGGAGTGCAGGAACAGAGAGACCTGGGAGTGTATGAACAGAGAAACGTGGGAGTGCAGGAACAGAGAGACCTGGGAGTGTATGAACAGAGAGACCTGGGAGTGTATGAACAGAGAGACCTGGTAGTGTATGAACAGAGAGACCTGGTAGTGTATGAACAGAGACACCTGGGAGTGCAGGAACAGAGAGACCTGGGAGTGTATGAATAGAGAGACCTGGGAGTGTATGAACAGAGAGACCTGGGAGTGTATGAACAGAGAGACCTGGGAGTGTATGAACAGAGAGACCTGGGAGTGTATGAACAGAGAGACCTGGGAGTGCAGGAACAGAGAGACCTGGGAGTGTATGAACAGAGAGACCTGGGAGTGTATGAACAGAGAGACCTGGGAGTGTATGAACAGAGAGACCTGGGAGTGTATGAACAGAGAGACCTGGGAGTGTATGAACAGAGAGACCTGGGAGTGTATGAACAGAGAGACCTGGGAGTGTATGAACAGAGAGACCTGGGAGTGCAGGAACAGAGAGACCTGGGAGTGTATGAACAGACAGACCTGGGAGTGTATGAACAGAGAGACCTGGGAGTGTATGAACAGAGAGACCTGGGAGTGCAGGAACAGAGAGACCTGGGAGTGTATGAACAGAGAGACCTGGGAATGTATGAACAGAGAGACCTGGGAGTGTATGAACAGAGAGACCTGGGAGTGCAGGAACAGAGAGACCAGGGAGTGTATGAATAGAGAGACCTGGAAGTGCAGGAACAGAGAGACCTGGGAGTGTATGAAGAGAAAGGCCTGGGAGTGTATGAACAGAGAGACCTGGGAGTGCAGGAACAGTGAGACCTGGGAGTGCAGGAACAGAGAGACCTGGTAGTGTATGAACAGAGAGACCTGGTAGTGTATGAACAGAGACACCTGGGAGTGTATGAACAGAGAGACCTGGGAGTGTATGAACAGAGAGACCTGGTAGTGTATGAACAGAGAGACCTGGTAGTGTATGAACAGAGACACCTGGGAGTGCAGGAACAGAGAGACCTGGGAGTGTATGAATAGAGAGACCTGGGAGTGCATGAACAGAGAGACCTGGGAGTGTATGAACAGAGAGACCTGGGAGTGTATGAACAGAGAGACCTGGGAGTGTATGAACAGAGAGACCTGGGAGTGTATGAACAGAGAGACCTGGGAGTGCAGGAACAGAGAGACCTGGGAGTGTATGAATAGAGAGACCTGGGAGTGTATGAACAGAGAGACCTGGGAGTGTATGAACAGAGAGACCTGGGAGTGTATGAACAGAGAGACCTGGGAGTGTATGAACAGAGAGACCTGGGAGTGTATGAACAGAGAGACCTGGGAGTGTATGAACAGAGAGACCTGGGAGTGCAGGAACAGAGAGACCTGGGAGTGTATGAATAGAGAGACCTGGGAGTGCAGGAACAGAGAGACCTGGGAGTGCAGGAAGAGAGAGACCTGGGAGTGTATGAACAGAGAGACCTGGGAGTGTATGAACAGAGAGACCTGGGAGTGTATGAACAGAGAGACCTGGGAGTGTATGAATAGAGAGACCTGGGAGTGCAGGAACAGAGAGACCTGGGAGTGCAGGAACAGAGAGACCTGGGAGTGTATGAACAGAGAGACCTGTGAGTGTATGAACAGAGAGACCTGGGAGTGCAGGAACAGAGAGACCTGGGAGTGTATGAACAGAGAGACCTGGGAGTGTATGAACAGAGAGACCTGGGAGTGTATGAACAGAGAGACCTGGGAGTGTATGAACAGAGAGACCTGGGAGTGCAGGAACAGAGAGACGAGGGAGTGTATGAATAGAGAGACCTGGAAGTGCAGGAACAGAGAGACCTGGGAGTGTATGAACGGAGAGACCTGGGAGTGCAGGAACAGTGAGACCTGGGAGTGCAGGAACAGAGAGACCCGGGAGAGTATGAACAGAGAGACCTGGGAGTGCAGGAACAGAGAGACCTGGGAGTCTATGAACAGAGACACATGGGAGTGCAGGAACATCGAGACCTGGGAGTTTATGAACAGAGAGACCTGGGAGTGTATGAACAGAGACACATGGGAGTGCAGGAACATAGAGACCTGGCAGTTTATGAACAGAGAGACCTGGGAGTCTATGAACAGAGACACATGGGAGTGCAGGAACATAGAGACCTGGGAGTTTATGAACAGAGAGACCTGGGAGTGTATGAACAGAGAGACGTGGGAGTGCAGGAACAGAGAGACCTCGGAGTGTATGAACAGAGAGACCTGGGAGTGTATGAACAGAGAGACCTGGGAGTGTATGAACAGAGAGACCTGGGAGTGTATGAACAGAGAGACCTGGGAGTGTATGAACAGAGAGACCTGGGAGTGCAGGAACAGTGAGACCTGGGAGTGTATGAACAGAGAGACCTGGGAGTGTATGAACAGAGAGACCTGGGTGTGCAGGAACAGAGAGACCAGGGAGTGTATGAATAGAGAGACCTGGAAGTGCAGGAACAGAGAGACCTGGGAGTGTATGAAGAGAAAGGCCTGGGAGTGTATGAACAGAGAGACCTGGGAGTGCAGGAACAGTGAGACCTGGGAGTGTATGAACAGTGAGACCTGGGAGTGCAGGAACAGAGAGACCTGGGAGTGCAGGAATAGAGAGACCTGGGAGTGCAGGAACAGAGAGACCTGGGAGTGTATGAACAGTGAGACCTGGGAGTGCAGGAAAAGAGAGACCTGGGAGTGCAGGAACAGAGAGACCTGGGAGTGTATGAACAGAGAGACCTGGGAGTGTATGAACAGAGAGACCTGGGAGTGCAGGATAAGAGAGACCTGGGAGTGTATGAACAGAGAGACCTGGGAGTGTATGAACAGAGAGACCTGGGAGTGTATGAACAGAGAGACCTGGGAGTGTATGAACAGAGAGACCTGGGAGTGTGTGAACAGAGAGACCTGGGAGTGTATGAACAGATAGACCTGGGAGTGTATGAACAGAGAGACCTGGGAGTGCAGGAACAGAGAGACCTGGGAGTGTATGAACAGAGAGACCTGGGAGTGCAGGAACAGAGAGACCTGGGAGTGCAGGAACAGAGAGACCTGGGAGTGTATGAACAGTGAGACCTGGGAGTGTATGAATAGAGAGACCTGGGAGTGCAGGAACAGAGAGACCTGGGAGTGTATGAACAGAGAGACCTGGGAGTGCAGGAACAGAGAGACCAGGGAGTGTATGAATAGAGAGACCTGGAAGTGCAGGAACAGAGAGACCGGGGAGTGTATGAACAGAGAGACCTGGGAGTGCAGGAACAGTGAGACCTGGGAGTGCAGGAACAGAGAGACCCGGGAGAGTATGAACAGAGAGACCTGGGAGTGCAGGAACAGAGAGACCTGGGAGTCTATGAACAGAGACACATGGGAGTGCAGGAACATCGAGACCTGGGAGTTTATGAACAGAGAGACCTGGGAGTGTATGAACAGAGACACATGGGAGTGCAGGAACATAGAGACCTGGCAGTTTATGAACAGAGAGACCTGGGAGTCTATGAACAGAGACACATGGGAGTGCAGGAACATAGAGACCTGGGAGTTTATGAACAGAGAGACCTGGGAGTGTATGAACAGAGAGACGTGGGAGTGCAGGAACAGAGAGACCTCGGAGTGTATGAACAGAGAGACCTGGGAGTGCATGAACAGAGAGACCTGGGAGTGTATGAACAGAGAGACCTGGGAGTGTATGAACAGAGAGACCTGGGAGTGCAGGAACAGTGAGACCTGGGAGTGTATGAACAGAGAGACCTGGGAGTGTATGAACAGAGAGACCTGGGTGTGCAGGAACAGAGAGACCAGGGAGTGTATGAATAGAGAGACCTGGAAGTGCAGGAACAGAGAGACCTGGGAGTGTATGAAGAGAAAGGCCTGGGAGTGTATGAACAGAGAGACCTGGGAGTGCAGGAACAGTGAGACCTGGGAGTGTATGAACAGTGAGACCTGGGAGTGCAGGAACAGAGAGACCTGGGAGTGTAGGAATAGAGAGACCTGGGAGTGCAGGAACAGAGAGACCTGGGAGTGTATGAACAGTGAGACCTGGGAGTGCAGGAACAGAGAGACCTGGGAGTGCAGGAACAGAGAGACCTGGGAGTGCAGGAACAGAGAGACCTGGGAGTGTGTGAACAGATAGACCTGGGAGTGTATGAACAGAGAGACCTGGGAGTGTGTGAACAGAGAGACCTGGGAGTGCAGGATAAGAGAGACCTGGGAGTGTATGAACAGAGAGACCTGGGAGTGTATGAACAGAGAGACCTGGGAGTGTATGAACAGAGAGACCTGGGAGTGTATGAACAGAGAGACCTGGGAGTGTATGAACAGAGAGACCTGGGAGTGTGTGAACAGATAGACCTGGGAGTGTATGAACAGAGAGACCTGGGAGTGCAGGAACAGAGAGACCTGGGAGTGCAGGAACAGAGAGACCTGGGAGTGTATGAACAGAGAGACCTGGGAGTGCAGGAACAGAGAGACCTGGGAGTGCAGGAACAGAGAGACCTGGGAGTGTATGAACAGTGAGACCTGGGAGTGTATGAATAGAGAGACCTGGGAGTGCAGGAACAGAGAGACCTGGGAGTGCAGGAACAGAGAGAGCAGGGAGTGCAGGAACAGAGAGACCTGGGAGTGTATGAACAGAGAGACCTGGGAGTGTATGAACAGAGAGACCTGGGAGTGTATGAACAGAGAGACCTGGGAGTGTATGAATAGAGAGACCTGGGAGTGCAGGAACAGAGAGACCTGGGAGTGCAGGAACAGAGAGACCTGGGAGTGTATGAACAGAGAGACCTGGGAGTGTATGAACAGAGAGACCTGTGAGTGTATGAACAGAGAGACCTGGGAGTGCAGGAACAGAGAGACCTGGGAGTGTATGAACAGAGAGACCTGGGAGTGTATGAACAGAGAGACCTGGGAGTGTATGAACAGAGAGACCTGGGAGTGTATGAACAGAGAGACCTGGGAGTGTATGAACAGAGAGACCTGGGAGTGCAGGAACAGAGAGACCAGGGAGTGTATGAATAGAGAGACCTGGAAGTGCAGGAACAGAGAGACCTGGGAGTGTATGAATAGAGAGACCTGGGAGTGCAGGAACAGAGAGACCCGGGAGAGTATGAACAGAGAGACCTGGGAGTGCAGGAACAGAGAGACCTGGGAGTCTATGAACAGAGACACATGGGAGTGCAGGAACAGAGAGACCTGGGAGTGCAGGAACAGAGAGACCTGGAAGTGTATGAACAGAGAGACCAGGGAGTGTATGAATAGAGAGACCTGGAAGTGCAGGAACAGAGAGACCTGGGAGTGTATGAATAGAGAGACCTGGGAGTGCAGGAACAGAGAGACCCGGGAGAGTATGAACAGAGAGACCTGGTAGTGCAGGAACAGAGAGACCTGGGAGTCTATGAACAGAGACACATGGGAGTGCAGGAACATAGAGACCTGGGAGTTTATGAACAGAGAGACCTGGGAGTGTATGAACAGAGAGACGTGGGAGTGCAGGAACAGAGAGACCTGGGAGTGTATGAACAGAGAGACCTGGGAGTGCAGGAACAGAGAGCCCTGGGAGTGTATGAACAGAGAGACCTGGGAGTGTATGAATAGAGAGACCTGGGAGTGTACGAACAGAGAGAACTGGGAGTGTATGAACAGAGAGACCTGGGAGTGTATGAACAGAGAGACCTGGGAGTGTATGAACAGAGAGACCTGGGACTGCAGGAACATAGAGACCTGGGAGTGTATGAACAGAGAGACCTGGGAGTGTATGTAGAATTCGCAATTATCGCGATTTCATTTTAATAAGGAGAAAACACAAAGTTTCGTTCAAAACAGCTTTTATTTCAGCGGAATGCTGTCAGGTTTAAATTGGACACAAGCAGCCTGTAAAATGGCCGCCGCACCTCGTGACAGAACATTCTAGACTTTTCAACAGGCAGACAAGATGGCGTTCCAATAAACATTTTTGCAGGATCGATAAACGATTCAGCACAGTGAAGACAATACACAGGACATTATGGGTTTACAGTATAAACATCGATACTGGAATCGGTCTCCCAGGTACAAAGGAAAGCCATCAAGGGCCCATCCAAAGGACATTAATATGTAAACTCCCAACGGCTCTACGATGAGAGAGCCGTTAGCAGGTAGTTATACAGGACACTTGGAAGCCCCAAACCCCTCCAGGGGGAACACCGACCGATTTAACAATGGGAGAAATATTAGCAGGTACTCAAACATTCAGGAGTAGCCCCGAAACCCATTAAGGACAGAGATCACCCATACAGGACATTTTGGGCGCCAAACCTTAAACAAAAGAATGGACATTGTAGTTGGGCGGGAAACGGAAGAACTGTGCACTATAATTGCAGGCCCCAAACCGTCCATTCGCTCTCTTGCTCTTGACTCTTGCCTCGTGTTCTTGACTCTTGCCGCTTGTTGCTGTTATCATCGTGGCTGCTCCTGTGTAAAAGACTGTTGCAAAGACCTATGTTGGTAGCTGGCAGCGGAACCGAAGGCCCGGGATGAGATGAGATGAGATGAGATGAGAGGAGAAGAGAAGAAGACCTTATCCATCGCCACGGTCAGTAGATCCCGACCGCGCCTGTAGGTCGATCAGCCAAGTCTTCTCGACAGGAAGTTTTCTTCTTTAACAAGACATATTGCATCGATGATAACTGGACTGTGCAAACACATCGTATCAGCGATATTGACAACGGTGCTCCACCATACCTTGTATCCAACCAACAGAGGTCTTCACTACAGCGGACGGTCCAGCCGACTGACCGAGCAGCAGAAGCAGTAAACAAGTGGGACCAGGAGATCTCCTGACCAACACGTGGGTGCTGCGGTGAAAAACATCCGATCAGCTATTCGGGATTTCTCCGAGTTATTACGAGTGGTGAGCATGAGTCTCGGGATCCTACGAAGCTAGTTTAGGATAGACATTGATAGGGGAGGGTTTAAAGATTAAGGATATTTGTAATGTGTGCCCTATTTACGTTGTGCTGGTCGTTCCTCGTTTCCCTAAGAGTGATTATAACTGTTTGTAAGATTGTACTGTCATTAATCTGTGCATATGACATGTATTTCATAATTTTAAGTATCATGCAATAAAGATTTTCCATTTCGTACCATTCAAACCAAGTCTACATGAGTTTTATCTCCATTACTGCTCTCGCATCTAAGTCCAGTGTCTAGAACCGTAAGGGAGAGTGATTCGAACCACTCACAGGGGTGTCTAGTGTTCCCAGACTGGCTGGAGACCAGGCCTAGACCCGCACTGACATACAGGCTGCACAGAGCCGCGTGAATCTCACAGGCTACGAGACACGCAGGGTCAGGAGAGAATCCCTTACAGAAAATGGCGACCGCGGCAGGACACTGGCAGCGAGAGGGTAGTGTGTTAGATTTTGGAATGACTGTACGAAATGTGATGCAGGAAAAGATAGCGGATTACGTATTTGGAAAGGTTAATCTAACGAAAAAGTGGATAAGCGAATTGTTAGCGGATAAGAGCCCACTAGAGGCAGCTGAAAGGTGGACGGATAGTAAGGAGCATAAAAAGGCAGTTGAGAAAGCAGTCTGGCTTATGTGCTACAAAAGGCAGGTTCAGATTTCAAACCAGACCAATACAGCGCTAACCGCTCGAATCAAGCATTTAGAGGAGGAAATGGAGGAGAAGGTTTCTGGAGGGGAGGCGCTCATTAAGAGTTTAAATGAGTTACGCCAGGAAAGCCAGGAAGTCTCCAGTTACCTTAAAACAAGGGTAGAGTATCTCGAGTGCCAGATCACTGAAGCAAAATTAAACGAGAGTAGGATGAAGGAAAGATGTAACCGTCAAGCTGCCCAGATAAGAACTCAAGAAGAGAGCTTAATGGGGGTTAGGTCGGAGTATAAGTTGGCCCTTGAGGATAAGTTTCAGGGAGCCGACCATAGCGCCTGCGAAAAAGAGATAGAGAGCCTCAAAAAGGCCGTGAATAATGCGAACGGCATGGTGTGCCTTATTAATCCGTCGGCACGCCAGCCGCTAGTAAATGAGAGATTTAGAAATTCCCCACCAAGTAAAGCAGAAGAAGTAGTAGCCACTGCGCCCTCCGCGCCACCCAGCTATTCAGAAACCTGGGTTAGGGAGGAAGCAACGGAAGAAGCAAAAGAGCCCGTTGAAAAGGAGGTAGAAAAGGGATCGTTGTATCCAGTAACGGGGATTAAAAGGGGCCCAAGCAGAAACGGTGGGGAAGAACCGGGGGATCTCCTCGGACAGCTGGTGTTGCCTCACAGTTCACATCAGCTGAGGGCCATGATAAACCACGTAAGGAAGCTGACCGAGATAGACGACCCTTCCGTACATTTCAGGGAAGTTGAGCAAGCCGCAGCCATCAACGGCTGCGATGATGGGGAGACAGCAAAAATGCTGCTGTTCTCATTAGATAGCTCGGTCCTTCAGTGTCTCTCAGGCGATAGCAAGAGGGGTAATAAAAGTTATGAGGAATTGAAAAATGAGGTCCTAGAAGTAGTGGGAGCGAACGACGGAGGTCCGTTTGCTAGAGTGGGACAGACAGTGCAGATGGAGGGAGAACCCCCGAAGGTTTTTGCCGACAGGCTGTGGCCAGTATATGAGCGCAGCTGTCTAGGTGCGCCCGAGCGCGAAGATGTGGAAGGCGCCGCTTTAATTCATTGGCTTAGGTGCATAATAGCCAACAGTTTACCAGCCGTTAGAGAGCAGGCAAAAGCCTGGTTCGATCCCAATGACCTCAACCTTACGGAAGAGTCGGTCTTGAATCGACTCACGTTAGGTTACCGTAACATAAGGGGTATGACGACACGTCCCTTTAAGGGAAGAGTACATGAGGTACGACCCGCAGACCCGACTCAAAGAGAGTGGCATCAGGAGGGTAATCGCGCCCCACAGGCGAGTAATGCCTGTTACGGGTGTGGGAAGACAGGGCACTGGCGCAAGCACTGCAGGAACCCTTGGAAGGATTCCAAGGATAAAAATCCCGCGGTCCGAACCCAGGCGCCTGTCCCGGCTAAGGAAGCAAAGGCACCCACCTCTCCCGAAGACCTCGAAGCAGTGTTAGGAGTCATGCGCAAGATGGTTTTGAATGCGCGTGGACAGGTGGCGGTCGCAACCGGCCCCGTAGGTGCCGCAGGACCGTCTAATAGTGCCCCATGACTAGAACCAGCACAGCCCGTCTACCTGTGTCCGCTCAGCTATGATGCGTGGAGGCGACCTGTGGTGGAGATGGAGGTAGAGAAACAAAAGGGCAGTTATTTGTTGGATACGGGAGCTTCTTGCACCATAATCCATACAGATGACCCTTTTGACTCGCCGCTATCTACCAAGGTCCCATTCACGCTAGCAGGGTTCACAGGGAAAGAACAGGCTGGCACGTTTTCCCTCCCGCTATCCATTCGTCTAGGGACACTTCGCCTTAAGTGGAAGTGTATACTGATGGCATGGCAAAAGGGGGGTGGAAGAGGTATTCTCGGGTCCGATCTGCTAGCGGGACACGGGATCCTCGTGGACCTCAGAAATCACTGTCTCTGGGGGGCTAAAGGTGAAAAAGGCGAGGTAATGGTGATTCAAGGGGAGGAAGAAACAGGGGTCCTGTGTACCGTACAGCCATCCGGAGGCTACGACCTCAGGCTTATGGTCGCAGATGTCCCAACGGACATGCAAACGTACGTGACAGATAATATGCACGCGTTTGCAACCCACAAGCACGATTGTGGGAGGGTGGTCGGGTTTGAGGTCAGCGTAGATGGGGACCCCATGACCCGACCCCAAAAGCAGTATAACTTCCCCAAAGAAGCAGAACCCGATATGGAGGCAGCAATGTCTTCCTTGGTGCAGCAGGGCGTGTTGAGGCCGATAGCCACACACGTGAACTCCCCATTATGGCCGGTTAGGAAGCCGGATAATTCGTGGAGAGCCACGGTGGACTACAGAGTCCTTAACAGTAACATCCCCGCCTGCGCGCCCACAGTAGCAGCAGTTGCTGACCTAATAGGGAGCATCCCAGCGTCCGCGACCACGTTCACGGTGCTGGATATCTCGAACGGTTTTTGGTCCATCCCGCTGCGGCGAGAGGACCAGTACAAGTTTGCCTTTACGTTTAAAGGGCAACAGTACACGTGGAACTGCTTGCCACAGGGTTTCCACAATAGCCCCAGTATTTTTCACCAGTGTATGGCAGGAAGTTTAAAGGAGTTTAGTCAGCCCAATCAGATAGTACAGTATGTGGATGATTTGCTCCTATTTACGGACTCAAGGGAGGAGCACGGACCACTACTGGACGAGTTATTGGAGCTGTTAGCGAGAAAGGGTTTTAAAGTAAACCCAAAGAAAGCACGTATCGGTCAGCAGGAAGTAAAATTCCTGGGACTGACCCTACGCGCTGGGGAAAGAGCCATAGACAAAGCAAGGAGGGAGTCGGTGCAAGAATTACCGATTCCCAACAACGTAAGGGGTGTGAGGTCCTTCTTGGGACTGACCGGTTACTGCAGGGATTTTATCGAGGATTATGCGGCCACAGCGGCGCCGCTCCTCCGACTCCTCCATAAGGGGGTAGAGTGGCTTTGGGACGAGGGCTGCCAAGCAGCCTTCGAGAAGTTAAAAAGGGATCTGCAGACCGCGCCAGCCTTAGGGGCCATAGATGGGGGGAAGGAGTTTTTCCTGGAGGTAGCTGCCAGCGGAGACAGCTTAAGCGCCGTGCTGCTCCAAGAGCGTCACGGCAAGCTGAGGCCGGTTGTCTATTCATCCAGGGTATTAACGGATGTGGAGAGAAGTTTTTCCAATTGCGAAAGGCACCTTTTAGCCACGCATTGGGCTGTGAAAAGATCAGCGATCTTCACAGGGCTCTCTCCCATCACTCTCCTCACACATCACACACCAACTAAGATGCTTCTGGATGGGAGGATTAAAGACGGGACCGTAAGCAGCGCACGCATTGCGCGTTGGACCCTTCTTCTCTCCCAGTTGGACATCAGAGTAAAAGGTCTTTGCGAGCCCAGGCTTGCGGCCAATTTGGTATACCCCGGTACAGCCCACCGGTGTTCGGTGGAGGGGGTGTGGGACGTCAACATAGGTTTACGGGCCGGGATACATCCCACTGGGCGCGAGATTTATGTTGATGGGTCTAGCACAGTATCTGCTGGCGAGCGACTCACAGGGTGTGGAGTTTATGACCCTGCGGCAGACCTTGCCCTGGCGATCAAGCTCCCTAGCACCATGAGCGCGCAGCAGGCTGAGCTGTCTGCCGTGGTGTACGTGGTAACCCACCCAGACATTTTCCCAACCCCATACACGATTTGCTCGGACAGTATGTTCACCTGCAATTCGTGTACGGAATACCTGGCCATTTGGTCCCGCCGTGGATACACCTCCGCGGACGGGCGACCTTTAACGGTGAAGCCCTTGCTGGAAAAGATCTTAGCAGCAGCAGTAGGGGAGGAAGGGGAGATTTTCATCCATAAGGTGAAAGCTCACTCCTCCACAGAGCCCCGTGGGGAGGGCAACCGGCAGGCGGATGCGCTAGCCAGGGAGGGTGCCCGCGACGGTACTTTCTGGAACCCCTATAGAACCGGACCCATAGCAGCGGTCCGAGGCGGGGACGGGAATACCGGGAACACCAGGGTAGCATTGCCCCTAGACCTTAAGACCGTCCAAGCCCAGGATCCCGCCCTAAAAGCAGTCCTAAAAACGATTGCTGAGGGGAGGCAGGTAGAAGGTCCGTACAGTACGGCAACCCTCTCAGTTAAGGAAGGCATGCTGTTCCGCGAGGAGCAGTGGGTTGTGCCGCAGCAGCACAGGAGGGAATTCCTCCAGTTGGCTCACGAGGGACCAGGGGCAGGGCACCCCGGGCCCGAGGTTACCTGGCAACGGGTAGAGCAAGCGGGATGGTGGCCAGGGCTCAGGGAACAAGTCCGCGAGTTCTGTGCAAACTGTCTTGTGTGCGCTGCAAACAACCCAGACCCCCAGAAAAGGAAGGTGCCCATGGGACACGTAAGAAGGGTAGAGGGACCATGGCAGTCGATACAGATCGACTATATAGGACCCCTGCCCACCACCCAGGGAGGTTATAAGTACTGCCTCGTCCTGGTGGATGTGTTTTCCAAGTGGGTGGAAGCCTTCCCTTGTCGAACAGCTACGGCACTGGGTACAGCAAAAATCTTGGTCCGGGAAGTGTTCTCGCGGTGGGGACTCCCCCGTTTTGTGGAGTCAGACCAAGGGAGTCATTTCACCGGCCAGGTGATGCAGAACACCCTCATGCTTTTGGGCATTGAAGGGAAGTGGCACGTAGCACACAATCCCCAGTCATCCGGGATTGTTGAGCGTATGAACCGGACCCTGAAGGAGAAATTGAGGAAAGAGACTAGGAACTCGCCCCAAAAATGGGCGGAAGTTCTGCCTTTAGTCCTCATGGGGGTCCGGGCCAGTCAGTCAAAAAGTACGGGGTACTCCCCGCACGAGGTAATGACCGGCAGGCTCATGCGAACCCCCACCCATGTGCTAGCCCCGGTGCTCACCGAGGGTCAGCTTCAAGAGATCAGCAGGGACAAGTTCGCCCAAACTCTCTTGGAGCGCCTGAAGCAAGTTTATGAGCAGGCGGCTGGGAACATGGGAAGGCAGCATCAGGGCAATCGCTTGTTGCTGGAACCCCGCAAAACGCGGGAGTGGGAAGTAGGAGACCAGGTCATGGTCAGAAACTACGCCAGAGTAGGGAGTCTGGAACCACTGTATATGGGACCCTACAACATTGTAGACAAGGCGAGTCCCATGGTTTACGCCGTAAAAGTACCTCGGCGCACTAAGTGGTTCCACATAAACCAATGTAAACTGTACCAGCCGGGTGCGCAAGGGAAAACTACAGGGGTAAATCCCGCCAATGGGAAAACACAGCCCCAGGTAGGACCACAAGGCACACAGGCAGGCGTAGCAGCTTGCATCAGGGGAAGGGACATCCCGGACGATCATGCAGCGTTTTTCTGGAGTTGGGGGTTAGATGACGAGGACCCCAGGGTACCCTGGTCAGATGAGGATAGTGCAGATGAGCATAGTGATGATGACGGGTGGTTTCTGAGGAACGGTCTGGGAGGATTGGGGCCGCTAGGTAGAGATCCATACGGGGTGGACACACAAGCTGCAGGTCCCGACAGCAGGAGGAAGGAGCTAGAGGAGGCCGGGCCAGCCGCTATGTGGTTCCCAGAGGTGTGGCCGCCCGCTTTGAACGTCCAGTCCTCAGGGGAGGCAGAGTTCACGAGTGAAGGGCCGCCTGCTGGGCCGAGCAGGGCGGGGCCCCGAACTGCCAGCCCCGAGGTTAGGGAGGCGGAGTCAGCGGAGGCGGGGCTGGCGCCTGTGATGGAACCCCAGGTCATCCCGTTGAAGGTCTCGGGACCCGGTCCGTCCGTCACGGAGCCCCCGCCCATAGCAATTCCCCGTAGGTCAAGCAGAGTACCCCAGCCCAGGAAGATGTGGTCAGGTCCACAGGCTGCCCCAGGGCGTAAGTTTCAGGTTAAGATAACCCGGGTAGAGACAGGCCACATCGAAGCAGTAACAGGCTGCGGCAGATCAGAGGAAAGGGTCAGCGCAGCAACAGGCTGCGGCAGATCAGAGGGAAGGGTCAGTGCCCTCCCACCGTCGGGAAGAGCTCGCAGCAGCCTTCTCAGGATTTAAAGGGGCCGCCCTGAGAACGGGCGGCATTGTAAAGTTATTAGTTTAAGGTTTTAAGTTTTAGTTTAAAGTTTTAAGTAGTTTTAATAAGGTTAAGTTTGTAGTGTTTTTAACAGATAACGATAAAATGATGGGAGTTTTAAGGCTAGGTTTAGAGGAAGTCTATTTAGCAAACGTTGAAGTTTACGTGAGGCGAGATCAGGGGACCCGCTCACCCTTCACAAAAGCCAGAGACTTTTTGCGAGGCTGGCTACCTCATTCTATCTGATCACAGGAACCAAGGAAGGATGGAACGACTCATAGTATTGCTCGCGGCAATCGGATGTGGATTGGCCTATCGGGGCCTCACCAAGGATGTCGTGGTGTTTGGATGTTCCGGGGACACGGCCCCCATCGCGGTGGATGGGACCGGAAGACGGAAGGCAGAAGGGACCAGCACCTATTTCCACAAGGGAAGGTGGCCAGGATGGCTGGGAACGAACTCAACGGAGTATTCCAGCACATCGGGGTTCGCCTATAAAGAGACTTCTTTAATGTGCCCCAAAGTACGGATCATCGCACCCAGGATCAGCGTCACCGTCGGCAAACGGATTTGTTTGACCTGCAGTGGGAATGTCCCATTGAGCCGATGGTGGTGGCTGCGAAAGCTGAGCAAAACTATGAGGAACTCTTCGGTTGAGTGGGAGCGACTGGGTAATAATACCCATCGGACAATTACGGGGACAGATGGACAAGTGAAAGTCTGTTGGGACAAATGGTGGGAACCGGATGAGGGGATTTATGTTTGTATGTGGGGGTCAAAGTACGTTTGCCCCAAAGGCATCTCCATATTCTTTATTAACCAGTGGCAGGATAACGGACAGGGGATGAGGTGGGATGCGAGCACCAGGGGGTGCGGAGCCCCATACTCTCCGATCCCAGTAAATGCCACTGAGCTCATTACGCGCCCACGCAAAGCCCCGCCCACGATCCCGGTAGTTCTAACTGAGGAAGAAGGGTGCCCTAAAACTAGTAAGGGACCCGGGAACGGTTTGGTACTGGTCCCCACAGACCAGATACTATTTCAGGGGGTACATTACGCGGTGGCCTCGGTGATTTTAAATCTCACTGAGGTACGGTTACCAGAGTGGTGCCCCAAAAAGACGGAACAGTTGTACCAGGTCCTGTTGACCAAGATGTTCAGGCAATTTTACGAGTTTGATTTTGCAGAAATTGATAAGACAAGTTTATACACCGCACCGCAGGAAGTTTTGGACCAAGTAGGGAGGCAAAGAAGGGGTTTGGTGAACGATGCGTTCACTGCTTTTAACACAGGGACATCTGTGGTCAACGCTCTAGACAGTGTGGAGCTGCAGACCCAGATTAATGGTTTAAAAACACAGTTAAAGGATATTCTTACAGATGAGAATAAAGTGGTAGGGTCGGGTCTGCACGAGGACCAAGCCATGACACTACACTTAAAGGAAATCATAGCAGAGCTGGAGAAACATGCGCGTACGGTAAATGCCCTGATTAGGGAAGATCGGAATGCATCCGATCAAGCTGCGCAGAACGAGGTGTGCGTGCTTTACGGGGCGTGGTTACTGGGCGAGGGCCGCAGTAATTTGGAGGATTTAAAACAAGGTTTGGTCCCGTCCTGGATAAGTAACAAACACCTGCGGGTGCTCCACCCTTTTCAGAACGCATTAAGTCCGTGCCAGCTCAGGCTAGCTTCAGAAGCTTACCCAGTCCCCGTGGACTGCGGACGTTCAAACCATACTATTATGGGAATAGTATTACGCATGCCGGTTTTGGGCAACACAGCAAAGCCCGCCCCGGTGTATCGGGTAGAGAACATTGGTGTCATTCAGGGGGGAGCCCACATTCGTTATGCAGCGGTTCCACCTTACGTCATCCGCTGGGAGCAAACGATGACAGGTACAGATCTCTCTGGTTGTCGTGGCAGGGGAGCACACATAATACTGTGCCCCCAGCACTTGAATGCCTTTTTAACACCACAGTGCGGGTTCAGAACGGCTGGCGCCAAGTCCATGAATTGCACCATGGAGGCAATGGCACAAGATCATGTGCCTCCGCAGGTAGCATACATCGGGGGTGGAACATACTGTGTTACCACTGCAGCGCAACACTACCAGCATGGAAACCGTAGCCGGTGTCCGGTGAGTGACAGCAGTTTCTGTTTTAAACCCAGGGCTGAAGTTCAAGTAGCACAACAGCGAATTATCCCAATCCCTGAACCATCCACTGTTCATCTCACAGTAAAAGAGAATTTTACCGACTTGCAGCGATTTGTCGCACATTTTGGGTACCTCATTCCCCCTCTCCCCGAGCATTTAACCAAACTTCTGAAAGCCGTCGCGGTGTCACAAAAGCATTTCTATACATTAGAACAGAAAACCGTCGAGATAGGTACAGACATTTTGGACATAGTGGTTCCACCGTGGTGGAATCTGGTCAGAATAGCCTCCCACATTTTAGTCGTCTGTCAAGTGTTTATTGTAGTATACCTTTTGTTCATACATTGTAAAAGAGACAAGCGCCTCACCAAGCATGAGAACACGGGAGAGTGGCGAGAACGTTACGTGCGCGTGCACGATGAGAGCGCAGTGTAATGGGAAAAATGGCGTCACTCCCGCTCGCCACGTGCGCCGCGGAAGTTTGTACTCATTGTAAATACGTTGGAAACTCGATATGTTTAAGAGTTGGGATTTGTTTATTTTGGTGATGGTGTTGATTGTTTGGTTTTTTGGGTTTTGTTTTTCCTTCCCTTGAATAAAAGACAAATATACAGGTGATGCGTGAGGTATCGGCCTGGTTACGCCGGGAAGGAAAACAAGTGGTGTAAGTTTAAGGGCAAATGATGCCTACGGTGATATAAAATGTGATTTTTCTTGGGAAATGAGGACGACACAGAGACCCTAGTGAAGTTAAAATTTATGGGATTAATTTACTGGATTCGGAGTGAAATCGAGATAAGATTGCTCACCACTGAGATTTTTGATACGATAAGCGGAGTTATTCGCATCAACAGGAGGGACTGTAGAATTCGCAATTATCGCGATTTCATTTTAATAAGGAGAAAACACAAAGTTTCGTTCAAAACAGCTTTTATTTCAGCGGAATGCTGTCAGGTTTAAATTGGACACAAGCAGCCTGTAAAATGGCCGCCGCACCTCGTGACAGAACATTCTAGACTTTTCAACAGGCAGACAAGATGGCGTTCCAATAAACATTTTTGCAGGATCGATAAACGATTCAGCACAGTGAAGACAATACACAGGACATTATGGGTTTACAGTATAAACATCGATACTGGAATCGGTCTCCCAGGTACAAAGGAAAGCCATCAAGGGCCCATCCAAAGGACATTAATATGTAAACTCCCAACGGCTCTACGATGAGAGAGCCGTTGGCAGGTAGTTATACAGGACACTTGGAAGCCCCAAACCCCTCCAGGGGGAACACCGACCGATTTAACAATGGGAGAAATATTAGCAGGTACTCAAACATTCAGGAGTAGCCCCGAAACCCATTAAGGACAGAGATCACCCATACAGGACATTTTGGGCGCCAAACCTTAAACAAAAGAATGGACATTGTAGTTGGGCGGGAAACGGAAGAACTGTGCACTATAATTGCAGGCCCCAAACCGTCCATTCGCTCTCTTGCTCTTGACTCTTGCCTCGTGTTCTTGACTCTTGCCGCTTGTTGCTGTTATCATCGTGGCTGCTCCTGTGTAAAAGACTGTTGCAAAGACCTATGTTGGTAGCTGGCAGCGGAACCGAAGGCCCGGGATGAGATGAGATGAGATGAGATGAGAGGAGAAGAGAAGAAGACCTTATCCATCGCCACGGTCAGTAGATCCCGACCGCGCCTGTAGGTCGATCAGCCAAGTCTTCTCGACAGGAAGTTTTCTTCTTTAACAAGACATATTGCATCGATGATAACTGGACTGTGCAAACACATCGTATCAGCGATATTGACAACGGTGCTCCACCATACCTTGTATCCAACCAACAGAGGTCTTCACTACAGCGGACGGTCCAGCCGACTGACCGAGCAGCAGAAGCAGTAAACAAGTGGGACCAGGAGATCTCCTGACCAACACGTGGGTGCTGCGGTGAAAAACATCCGATCAGCTATTCGGGATTTCTCCGAGTTATTACGAGTGGTGAGCATGAGTCTCGGGATCCTACGAAGCTAGTTTAGGATAGACATTGATAGGGGAGGGTTTAAAGATTAAGGATATTTGTAATGTGTGCCCTATTTACGTTGTGCTGGTCGTTCCTCGTTTCCCTAAGAGTGATTATAACTGTTTGTAAGATTGTACTGTCATTAATCTGTGCATATGACATGTATTTCATAATTTTAAGTATCATGCAATAAAGATTTTCCATTTCGTACCGTTCAAACCAAGTCTACATGAGTTTTATCTCCATTACTGCTCTCGCATCTAAGTCCAGTGTCTAGAACCGTAAGGGAGAGTGATTCGAACCACTCACAGGGGTGTCTAGTGTTCCCAGACTGGCTGGAGACCAGGCCTAGACCCGCACTGACATACAGGCTGCACAGAGCCGCGTGAATCTCACAGGCTACGAGACACGCAGGGTCAGGAGAGAATCCCTTACATGTATGAGTAGAGAGACCTGGGAGTGCAGGAACAGAGAGACCTGGGAGTGTATGAACAGATAGACCTGGGAGTGTATGAATAGAGAGAACTGGGAGTGTATGAACAGAGAGAACTGGGAGTGTATGAACAGAGAGACCTGGGAGTGTATGAGTAGAGAGACCTGGGAGTGCAGGAACAGAGAGACCTGGGAGTGTATGAACAGAGAGACCTGGGAGTGTATGAACAGAGAGACCTGGGAGTGCAGGAACAGAGAGACCTGGGAGTGTATGAACAGGGAGACCTGGTAGTGTATGAACAGAGAGACCTGGGAATGTATGAACAGAGAGACCTGGGAGTGCAGGAACAGAGAGACCTGGGAGTGTATGAACAGAGAGACCAGGGAGTGTATGAATAGAGAGACCTGGGAGTGCATCAACAGAGAGACCTGGGAGTGTATTAACAGAGAGACCTGGTAGTGTATGAACAGAGACACCTGGGAGTGCAGGAACAGAGAGACCTGGGAGTGTATGAATAGAGAGACCTGGGAGTGTATGAATAGAGAGACCTGGGGTTGCAGGAACAGAGAGACCTGGGAGTGCAGGAACAGAGAGAGCTGGGAGTGTATGAATAGAGAGACCTGGAAGTGCAGGAACAGAGAGACCTGGGAGTGTATGAAGAGAAAGGCCTGGGAGTGTATGAACAGAGAGACCTGGGAGTGTATGAACAGAGAGACCTGGGAGTGTATGAACAGAGAGACCTGGGAGTGCAGGAACAGTGAGACCTGGGAGTGTATGAACAGTGAGACCTGGGAGTGCAGGAACAGAGAGACCTGGGAGTGTATGAACAGAGAGACCTGGCAGTGTATGAACAGAGAGACCTGGGAGTGCAGGAACAGTGAGACCTGGGAGTGTATGAACAGTGAGACCTGGGAGTGCAGGAACAGAGAGACCTGGGAGTGTAGGAATAGAGAGACTGGGAGTGTATGAACAGAGAGACCTGGGAGTGCAGGATAAGAGAGACCTGGGAGTGCAGGAACAGAGAGACCTGGGAGTGTATGAACAGAGAGACCTGGGAGTGTATGAACAGAGAGACCTGGGAGTGTATGAACAGAGAGACCTGGGAGTGTATGAACAGAGAGACCTGGGAGTGTATGAACAGAGAGACCTGGGAGTGTATGAACAGAGAGACCTGGGAGTGTATGAACAGAGAGACCTGGGAGTGTGTGAACAGAGAGACCTGGGAGTGTGTGAACAGAGAGTCCTGGGAGTGTATGAACAGAGAGACCTGTGAGTGCAGGAACTGAGAGACCTGGGAGTGTATGAACAGAGAGACCTGGGAGTGTATGAACAGAGAGACCTGGGAGTGTATGAACAGAGAGACCTGGGAGTGTATGAACAGAGAGACCTGGGAGTGTATGAACAGAGAGACCTGTGAGTGCAGGAACAGAGAGACCTGGGAGTGTATGAATAGAGAGACCTGGGAGTGTATGAACAGAGTGACCTGGGAGTGTATGAACAGAGAGACCTGGGAGTGTATGAACAGAGAGACCTGGGAGTGTATGAACAGAGAGACCTGGGAGTGTATGAACAGAGAGACCTGGGAGTGTATGAATAGAGAGACCTGGGAGTGTAAGAACAGAGAGACCTGGGAGTGTATGGACAGAGAGACCTGGGAGTGCAGGAACATAGAGACCTGGGAGTGTATGAACAGAGAGACCTGGGAGTGTATGAGTAGAGAGACCTGGGAGTGCAGGAACAGAGAGACCTGGGAGTGTATGAACAGAGAGACCTGGGAGTGTATGAACAGAGAGACCTGGGAGTGTATGAACAGAGAGACCTGGGAGTGTATGAACAGAGAGACCTGGGAGTGTATGAGTAGAGAGACCTGGGAGTGCAGGAACAGAGAGACCTGGGAGTGTATGAACAGAGAGACCTGGGAGTGTATGAACAGAGAGACCTGGGAGTGCAGGAACAGAGAGACCTGGGAGTGTATGAACAGAGAGACCTGGTAGTGTATGAACAGAGAGACCTGGGAGTGTATGAACAGAGAGACCTGGGAGTGCAGGAACAGAGAGACCTGGGAGTGTATGAACAGAGAGACCTGGGAGTGTATGAACAGTGAGACCTGGGAGTGCATGAACAGAGAGACCTGGGAGTGTATGAACAGAGAGACCTGGGAGTGTATGAACAGAGAGACCTGGGAGTGCAGGAACAGAGAGACCTGGGAGTGTATGAATAGAGAGACCTGGGAGTGTATGAATAGAGAGACCTGGGAGTGCAGGAACAGAGAGACCTGGGAGTGCAGGAACAGAGAGACCTGGGAGTGTATGAAGAGAAAGGCCTGGGACTGTATGAACAGAGAGACCTGGGAGTGTATGAACAGAGAGACCTGGGAGTGTATGAACAGAGAGACCTGGGAGTGTATGAACAGTGAGACCTGGGAGTGCAGGAACAGAGAGACCTGGGAGTGTATGAACAGAGAGACCTGGCAGTGTATGAACAGAGAGACCTGGGAGTGCAGGAACAGTGAGACCTGGGAGTGTATGAACAGAGAGACCTGGGAGTGCAGGAACAGAGAGACCTGGGAGTGTAGGAATAGAGAGACTGGGAGTGTATGAACAGAGAGACCTGCGAGTGCAGGATAAGAGAGACCTGGGAGTGCAGGAACAGAGAGACCTGGGAGTGTATGAACAGAGAGACCTGGGAGAGTAAGAACAGAGAGACCTGGGAGTGTATGAATAGAGAGACCTGGGAGTGTATGAACAGAGAGACCTGGGAGTGTATGAACAGAGAGACCTGGGAGTGTATGAACAGAGAGACCTGGGAGTGTATGAACAGAGAGACCTGGGAGTGTATGAACAGAGAGACCTGGGAGTGTATGAACAGAGAGACCTGGGAGTGTATGAACAGAGAGACCTGGGAGTGTATGAACAGAGAGACCTGGGAGTGTGTGAACAGAGAGACCTGGGAGTGTGTGAACAGAGAGTCCTGGGAGTGTATGAACACAGAGACCTGTGAGTGCAGGAACTGAGAGACCTGGGAGTGTATGAACAGAGAGACCTGGGAGTGTATGAACAGAGAGACCTGGGAGTGTATGAACAGAGAGACCTGGGAGTGTATGAACAGAGAGACCTGGGAGTGTATGAACAGAGAGACCTGGGAGTGTATGAACAGAGAGACCTGTGAGTGCAGGAACAGAGAGACCTGGGAGGGTATGAATAGAGAGACCTGGGAGTGTATGAACAGAGTGACCTGGGAGTGTATGAACAGAGAGACCTGGGAGTGTATGAACAGAGAGACCTGGGAGTGTATGAACAGAGAGACCTGGGAGTGTATGAACAGAGAGACCTGGGAGTGTATGAATAGAGAGACCTGGGAGTGTATGAACAGAGAGACCTGGGAGTGTATGGACAGAGAGACCAGGGAGTGTATGAACAGAGAGACCTGGGAGTGTATGAACAGAGAGACCTGGGAGTGTATGAACAGTGAGACCTGGGAGTGCAGGAACAGAGAGACCTGGGAGCGTATGAATAGAGAGACCTGGGAGTGTATGAACAGAAAGACCTGGGAGTGCAGGAACAGAGAGACCAGGGAGTGTATGAATAGAGAGACCTGGAAGTGCAGGAACAGAGAGACCTGGGAGTGTATGAACAGAGAGACCTGGGAGTGCAGGAACAGTGAGACCTGGGAGTGTATGAACAGAGAGACCTGGGAGTGTATGAACAGAGAGACCTGGGAGTGCAGGAACAGAGAGACCTGGGAGTATATGAATAGAGAGACCTGGGAGTGTATGAACAGAGAGACCTGGGAGTGCAGGATAAGAGAGACCTGGGAGTGTATGAACAGAGAGACCTGGGAGTGTATGAATAGAGAGACCTGGGAGTGTGTGAACAGAGAGACCTGGGAGTGTATGAACAGAGAGACCTGGGAGTGTATGAACAGAGAGACCTGGGAGTGTATGAACAGAGAGACCTGGGAGTGTATGAACAGAGAGACCTGGGAGTGTATGAACAGATAGACCTGGGAGTGTATGAACAGAGAGACCTGGGAGTGTATGAACAGAGAGACCTGGGAGTGTATGAACAGAGAGACCTGGGAGTGTATGAACAGAGAGACCTGGGAGTGTATGAACAGAGAGACCTGGGAGTGTGTGAACAGAGAGTCCTGGGAGTGTATGAACAGAGAGACCTGAGAGTGTATGAACAGGGAGAACTGGGAGTGTATGAACAGAGAGACCTGGGAGTGTATGAACAGAGAGACCTGTGAGTGCAGGAACAGAGAGACCTGGGAGTGTATGAACAGAGAGACCTGGGAGTGTATGAACAGAGAGACCTGGTAGTGTATGAACAGAGAGACCTGGGAGTGTATGAACAGAGAGACCTGTGAGTGTATGAACAGAGAGACCTGGGAGTGTATGAATAGAGAGACCTGGGAGTGTATGAACAGAGAGACCTGGGAGTGTATGAATAGAGAGACCTGGGAGTGTATGAACAGAGTGACCTGGGAGTGTATGAACAGAGAGACCTGGGAGTGTATGAACAGAGAGACCTGGGAGTGTATGAACAGAGAGACCTGTGAGTGTATGAACAGAGAGACCTGGGAGTGTATGAATAGAGAGACCTGGGAGTGTATGAACAGAGAGACCTGGGAGTGTATGAATAGAGAGACCTGGGAGTGTATGAACAGAGTGACCTGGGAGTGTATGAACAGAGAGACCTGGGAGTGTATGAACAGAGAGACCTGGGAGTGTATGAACAGAGAGACCTGGGAGTGTATGAACAGAGAGACCTGGGAGTGTATGAACAGAGAGACCTGGGAGTGTATGAACAGAGAGACCTGGGAGTGTATGAACAGAGAGAGACCTGGGAGTGTATGAACAGAGAGACCTGGGAGTGTATGAACAGAGAGACCTGGGAGTGTATGAACAGAGAGACCTGGGAGTGCAGGAACAGAGAGACCTGGGAGTGTATGAACAGAGAGACCTGGGAGTGTATGAACAGAGAGACCTGGGAGTGTATGAACAGAGAGACCTGGGAGTGTATGAACAGAGAGACCTGGGAGTGTATGAACAGAGAGACCTGGGAGTGCAGGAACAGAGAGACCTGGGAGTGTATGAACAGAGAGACCTGGGAGTGTATGAACAGAGAGACCTGGGAGTGTATGAACAGAGAGACCTGGGAGTGTATGAACAGAGAGACCTGGGAGTGTAAGAACAGAGAGACCTGGGAGTGTATGAACAGAGAGACCTGGGAGTGTATGAACAGAGAGACCTGGGAGTGTATGAACAGAGAGACCTGGGAGTGTATGAACAGACAGACCTGGGAGTGTATGAACAGAGAGACCTGGGAGTGTATGAACAGAGAGACCTGGGAGTGTATGAAGAGAGAGACCTGGGAGTGTATGAACAGAGAGACCTGGGAGTGCAGGAACCGAGACACCTGGGAGTGTATGAACAGAGAGACCTGGGAGTGTATGAACAGAGAGACCTGGGAGTGCAGGAACAGAGAGACCTGGGAGTGTATGAACAGAGAGACCTGGGAGTGTATGAACAGAGAGACCTGGGAGTGTATGAAAAGAGAGACCTGGGAGTGCAGGTACAGAGAGACCTGGGAGTATATGAACAGAGGGACCTGGGAGTGCAGGAACCGAGAGACCTGAGAGTGTATGAACAGAGAGACCTGGGAGTGCAGGAACAGAGAGACCTGGGAGTGTATGAACAGAGGGACCTGGGAGTGTATGAACAGAGAGACCTGGGAGGGCAGGTTCAGAGAGACCTGCGAGTGTATGAACAGAGAGACCTGGGAGTGTATGAACAGAGAGACCTGGGAGTGTATGAACAGAGAGACCTGGGAGTGTATGAACAGAGAGACCTGGGAGTGTGTGAACAGAGAGACCTAGGGGTATATGAACAGAGAGACGTGGGAGTGTGTGAACAGAGAGACCTGGGAGTGTATGAACAGAGAGACCTGGGAGTGCAGGAACAGAGAGACCTGGGAGTGTATGAACAGAGAGACCTGGGAGTGTATGAACAGAGAGACCTGGGAGTGTATGAACAGAGAGACCTGGGAGTGCAGGAACAGAGAGACCTGGGAGTGCAGGAACAGAGAGACCTGGGAGCGTACGAATAGAGAGCCCTGGGAGTGTATGAACAGAGAGACCTGGGAGTGTATGAACAGAGAGACCTGGGAGTGTATGAACAGAGAGACCTGGGAGTGCAGGAACAGAGAGAGCTGGGAGTGTATGAATAGAGAGACCTGGGAGTGCAGGAACAGAGAGACCTGGGAGTGTATGAACAGAGAGACCTGGGAGTGTATGAACAGAGAGACCTGGGAGTGTATGGACAGAGAGACCTGGGAGTGCAGGAACATAGAGACCTGGGAGTGTATGAACAGAGAGACCTGGGAGTGTATGAGTAGAGAGACCTGGGAGTGCAGGAACAGAGAGACCTGGGAGTGTATGAACAGATAGACCTGGGAGTGTATGAATAGAGAGACCTGGGAGTGTATGAACAGAGAGACCTGGGAGTGTATGAACAGAGAGACCTGGGAGTGTATGAGTAGAGAGACCTGGGAGTGCAGGAACAGAGAGACCTGGGAGTGTATGAACAGAGAGACCTGGGAGTGTATGAACAGAGAGACCTGGGAGTGCAGGAACAGAGAGACCTGGGAGTGTATGAACAGAGAGACCTGGTAGTGTATGAACAGAGAGACCTGGGAGTGTATGAACAGAGAGACCTGGGAGTGCAGGAACAGAGAGACCTGGGAGTGTATGAACAGAGAGACCTGGGAGTGTATGAATAGTGAGACCTGGGAGTGTATGAACAGAGAGACCTGGGAGTGTATGAACAGAGAGACCTGGGAGTGTATGAACAGAGAGACCTGGGAGTGCAGGAACAGAGAGACCTGGGAGTGTATGAACAGAGAGACCTGGGAGTGTATGAACAGAGAGACCTGGGAGTGTATGAACAGAGAGACCTGGGAGTGCAGGAACAGAGAGACCTGGGAGTGTATGAATAGAGAGACCTGGAGTGTATGAACAGAGAGACCTGGGAGTGTATGAACAGAGAGACCTGGGAGTGTATGAACAGAGAGACCTGGGAGTGTATGAACAGAGAGACCTGGGAGTGTATGAACAGAGAGACCTGGGAGTGCAGGAACAGAGAGACCTGGGAGTGTATGAACAGAGAGACCTGGGAGTGCAGGAACAGAGAGACCTGGGAGTGTATGAACAGAGAGACCTGGGAGTGTATGAACAGAGAGACCTGGGAGTGCAGGAACAGAGAGACCTGGGAGTGTATGAACAGAGAGACCTGGGAGTGCAGGAACAGAGAGACCTGGGAGTGTATGAACAGAGAGACCTGGGAGTGTATGAACAGAGAGACCTCGGAGTGCAGGAACAGAGAGACCTGGGAGTGCAGGAACAGAGAGACCTGGGAGTGTATGAACAGAGAGACCTGGGAGTGTATGAACAGAGAGACCTGGGAGTGTATGAACAGAGAGACCTGGGAGTGTATGAACAGAGAGACCTGGGAGTGTATGAACAGAGAGACCTGGGAGTGTATGAACAGAGAGACCTGGGAGTGTATGAACAGAGAGACCTGGGAGTGTATGAACAGAGAGACCTGGGAGTGTATGAACAGAGAGACCTGGGAGTGTATGAACAGAGAGACCTGGGAGTGTATGAACAGAGAGACCTGGGAGTGTATGAACAGAGAGACCTGGGAGTGTATGAACAGAGAGACCTGGGAGTGTATGAACAGAGAGACCTGGGAGTGCAGGAACAGAGAGACCTGGGAGTGTATGAACAGAGAGACCTGGGAGTGTATGAACAGAGAGACCTGGGAGTGTATGAACAGAGAGACCTGGGAGTGTATGAACAGAGAGACCTGGGAGTGTATGAACAGAGAGACCTGGGAGTGTATGAACAGAGAGACCTGGGAGTGTAGGAACAGAGAGACCTGGGAGTGTATGAACAGAGAGACCTGGGAGTGTATGAACAGAGAGACCTGGGAGTGTATGAACAGAGAGACCTGGGAGTGTATGAACAGAGAGACCTGGGAGTGTATGAACAGAGAGACCTGGGAGTGTATGAACAGAGAGACCTGGGAGTGTATGAACAGAGAGACCTGGGAGTGTATGAACAGAGAGACCTGGGAGTGTATGAACAGAGAGACCTGGGAGTGTATGAACAGAGAGACCTGGGAGTGTATGAACAGAGAGACCTGGGAGTGTATGAACAGAGAGACCTGGGAGTGCAGGAACAGAGAGACCTGGGAGTGTATGAACAGAGAGACCTGGGAGTGTATGAACAGAGAGACCTGGGAGTGTAGGAACAGAGAGACCTGGGAGTGTATGAACAGAGAGACCTGGGAGTGTATGAACAGAGAGACCTGGGAGTGTATGAACAGAGAGACCTGGGAGTGCAGGAACAGAGAGACCTGGGAGTGTATGAACAGAGAGACCTGGGAGTGTATGAACAGAGAGACCTGGGAGTGTATGAACAGAGAGACCTGGGAGTGTATGAACAGAGAGACCTGGGAGTGTATGAACAGAGAGACCTGGGAGTGCAGGAACAGAGAGACCTGGGAGTGTATGAACAGAGAGACCTGGGAGTGTATGAACAGAGAGACCTGGGAGTGTATGAACAGAGAGACCTGGGAGTGTATGAACAGAGAGACCTGGGAGTGTATGAACAGAGAGACCTGGGAGTGTATGAACAGAGAGACCTGGGAGTGTATGAACAGAGAGACCTGGGAGTGTATGAACAGAGAGACCTGGGAGTGTATGAACAGAGAGACCTGGGAGTGTATGAACAGAGAGACCTGGGAGTGTATGAACAGAGAGACCTGGGAGTGTATGAACAGAGAGACCTGGGAGTGTATGAACAGAGAGACCTGGGAGTGTATGAACAGAGAGACCTGGGAGTGTATGAACAGAGAGACCTGGGAGTGTATGAACAGAGAGACCTGGGAGTGTATGAACAGAGAGACCTGGGAGTGTATGAACAGAGAGACCTGGGAGTGTATGAACAGAGAGACCTGGGAGTGTATGAACAGAGAGACCTGGGAGTGTATGAACAGAGAGACCTGGGAGTGTATGAACAGAGAGACCTGGGAGTGTATGAACAGAGAGACCTGGGAGTGTATGAACAGAGAGACCTGGGAGTGTATGAACAGAGAGACCTGGGAGTGTATGAACAGAGAGACCTGGGAGTGTATGAACAGAGAGACCTGGGAGTGTATGAACAGAGAGACCTGGGAGTGTATGAACAGAGAGACCTGGGAGTGTATGAACAGAGAGACCTGGGAGTGTATGAACAGAGAGACCTGGGAGTGTATGAACAGAGAGACCTGGGAGTGTATGAACAGAGAGACCTGGGAGTGTATGAACAGAGAGACCTGGGAGTGTATGAACAGAGAGACCTGGGAGTGTATGAACAGAGAGACCTGGGAGTGTATGAACAGAGAGACCTGGGAGTGTATGAACAGAGAGACCTGGGAGTGTATGAACAGAGAGACCTGGGAGTGTATGAACAGAGAGACCTGGGAGTGTATGAACAGAGAGACCTGGGAGTGTATGAACAGAGAGACCTGGGAGTGTATGAACAGAGAGACCTGGGAGTGTATGAACAGAGAGACCTGGGAGTGTATGAACAGAGAGACCTGGGAGTGTATGAACAGAGAGACCTGGGAGTGTATGAACAGAGAGACCTGGGAGTGTATGAACAGAGAGACCTGGGAGTGTATGAACAGAGAGACCTGGGAGTGTATGAACAGAGAGACCTGGGAGTGTATGAACAGAGAGACCTGGGAGTGTATGAACAGAGAGACCTGGGAGTGTATGAACAGAGAGACCTGGGAGTGTATGAACAGAGAGACCTGGGAGTGTATGAACAGAGAGACCTGGGAGTGTATGAACAGAGAGACCTGGGAGTGTATGAACAGAGAGACCTGGGAGTGTATGAACAGAGAGACCTGGGAGTGTATGAACAGAGAGACCTGGGAGTGTATGAACAGAGAGACCTGGGAGTGTATGAACAGAGACCTGGGAGTGTATGAACAGAGAGACCTGGGAGTGTATGAACAGAGAGACCTGGGAGTGTATGAACAGAGAGACCTGGGAGTGTATGAACAGAGAGACCTGGGAGTGTATGAACAGAGAGACCTGGGAGTGTATGAACAGAGAGACCTGGGAGTGTATGAACAGAGAGACCTGGGAGTGTATGAACAGAGAGACCTGGGAGTGTATGAACAGAGAGACCTGGGAGTGTATGAACAGAGAGACCTGGGAGTGTATGAACAGAGAGACCTGGGAGTGTATGAACAGAGAGACCTGGGAGTGTATGAACAGAGAGACCTGGGAGTGTATGAACAGAGAGACCTGGGAGTGTATGAACAGAGAGACCTGGGAGTGTATGAACAGAGAGACCTGGGAGTGTATGAACAGAGAGACCTGGGAGTGTATGAACAGAGAGACCTGGGAGTGTATGAACAGAGAGACCTGGGAGTGTATGAACAGAGAGACCTGGGAGTGTATGAACAGAGAGACCTGGGAGTGTATGAACAGAGAGACCTGGGAGTGTATGAACAGAGAGACCTGGGAGTGTATGAACAGAGAGACCTGGGAGTGTATGAACAGAGAGACCTGGGAGTGTATGAACAGAGAGACCTGGGAGTGTATGAACAGAGAGACCTGGGAGTGTATGAACAGAGAGACCTGGGAGTGTATGAACAGAGAGACCTGGGAGTGTATGAACAGAGAGACCTGGGAGTGCAGGAACAGAGAGACCTGGGAGTGTATGAACAGAGAGACCTGGGAGTGTATGAACAGAGAGACCTGGGAGTGTATGAACAGAGAGACCTGGGAGTGTATGAACAGAGAGACCTGGGAGTGTATGAACAGAGAGACCTGGGAGTGTATGAACAGAGAGACCTGGGAGTGTATGAACAGAGAGACCTGGGAGTGTATGAACAGAGAGACCTGGGAGTGTATGAACAGAGAGACCTGGGAGTGTATGAACAGAGAGACCTGGGAGTGTATGAACAGAGAGACCTGGGAGTGTATGAAAGAGAGACCTGGGAGTGTATGAACAGAGAGACCTGGGAGTGCAGGAACAGAGAGACCTGGGAGTGTATGAACAGAGAGACCTGGGAGTGTATGAACAGAGAGACCTGGGAGTGCAGGAACAGAGAGACCTGGGAGTGTATGAACAGAGAGACCTGGGAGTGTATGAACAGAGAGACCTGGGAGTGTATGAACAGAGAGACCTGGGAGTGCAGGAACAGAGAGACCTGGGAGTGTATGAACAGAGAGACCTGGGAGTGCAGGAACAGAGAGACCTGGAGTGTATGAACAGAGAGACCTGGGAGTGTATGAACAGAGAGACCTGGGAGTGTATGAACAGAGAGACCTGGGAGTGTATGAAC
Organism: Squalus acanthias; assembly: GCA_030390025.1. Lineage (NCBI taxonomy): Eukaryota > Metazoa > Chordata > Chondrichthyes > Squaliformes > Squalidae > Squalus > Squalus acanthias. The sequence goes on along the minus strand of CM059449.1, from coordinate 30,364,781 downwards.
AGAGAGACCTGGGAGTGCAGGAACAGAGAGACCTGGGAGTGTATGAACAGAGAGACCTGGGAGTGTATGAACAGAGAGACCTGGGAGTGTATGAACAGAGAGACCTGGGAGTGTATGAACAGAGAGACCTGGGAGTGTATGAACAGAGAGACCTGGGAGTGTATGAACAGAGAGACCTGGGAGTGTATGAACAGAGAGACCTGGGAGTGTATGAACAGAGAGACCTGGGAGTGTAGGAACAGAGAGACCTGGGAGTGTATGAACAGAGAGACCTGGGAGTGTATGAACAGAGAGACCTGGGAGTGTATGAACAGAGAGACCTGGGAGTGTAGGAACAGAGAGACCTGGGAGTGCAGGAACAGAGAGACCTGGGAGTGTATGAACAGAGAGACCTGGGAGTGTATGAACAGAGAGACCTGGGAGTGTATGAACAGAGAGACCTGGGAGTGTATGAACAGAGAGACCTGGGAGTGCATGAACAGAGAGACCTGGGAGTGTATGAATAGAGAGACCTGGGAGTGCAGGAACAGAGAGACCTGGGAGTGTATGAACAGAGAGACCTGGGAGTGTATGAACAGAGAGACCTGGGAGTGTATGAACAGAGAGACCTGGGAGTGTATGAACAGAGAGACCTGGGAGTGTATGAACAGAGAGACCTGGGAGTGTATGAACAGAGAGACCTGGGAGTGCAGGAACAGAGAGACCTGGGAGTGTATGAACAGAGAGACCTGGGAGTGTATGAACAGAGAGACCTGGGAGTGTATGAACAGAGAGACCTGGGAGTGTATGAACAGAGAGACCTGGGAGTGTATGAACAGAGAGACCTGGGAGTGCATGAACAGAGAGACCTGGGAGTGTATGAACAGAGAGACCTGGGAGTGTATGAACAGAGAGACCTGGGAGTGCAGGAACAGAGAGACCTGGGAGTGTATGAACAGAGAGACCTGGGAGTGTATGAACAGAGAGACCTGGGAGTGTATGAACAGAGAGACCTGGGAGTGCAGGAACAGAGAGACCTGGGAGTGTATGAACAGAGAGACCTGGGAGTGTATGAACAGAGAGACCTGGGAGTGCATGAACAGAGAGACCTGGGAGTGTATGAACAGAGAGACCTGGGAGTGTATGAACAGAGAGACCTGGGAGTGTATGAACAGAGAGACCTGGGAGTGTATGAACAGAGAGACCTGGGAGTGTATGAACAGAGAGACCTGGGAGTGCAGGAACAGAGAGACCTGGGAGTGCAGGAACAGAGAGACCTGGGAGTGTATGAACAGAGAGACCTTGGAGTGCAGGAACAGAGAGACCTGGGAGTGTATGAACAGAGAGACCTGGGAGTGTATGAACAGAGAGACCTGGGAGTGTATGAACAGAGAGACCTGGGAGTGTATGAACAGAGAGACCTGGGAGTGCAGGAACAGAGAGACCTGGGAGTGTATGAACAGAGAGACCTGGGAGTGCAGGAACAGAGAGACCTGGGAGTGTATGAACAGAGAGACCTGGGAGTGTATGAACAGAGAGACCTGGGAGTGTAGGAACAGAGAGACCTGGGAGTGTATGAACAGAGAGACCTGGGAGTGCAGGAACAGAGAGACCTGGGAGTGTAGGAACAGAGAGACCTGGGAGTGTATGAACAGAGAGACCTGGAGTGTATGAACAGAGAGACCTGGGAGTGTATGAACAGAGAGACCTGGGAGTGTATGAACAGAGAGACCTGGGAGTGTATGAACAGAGAGACCTGGGAGTGTATGAACAGAGAGACCTGGGAGTGTATGAACAGAGAGACCTGGGAGTGTATGAACAGAGAGACCTGGGAGTGTATGAACAGAGAGACCTGGGAGTGCAGGAACAGAGAGACCTGGGAGTGTATGAACAGAGAGACCTGGGAGTGTATGAACAGAGAGACCTGGGAGTGTATGAACAGAGAGACCTGGGAGTGTATGAACAGAGAGACCTGGGAGTGTATGAACAGAGAGACCTGGGAGTGTATGAACAGAGAGACCTGGGAGTGTATGAACAGAGAGACCTGGGAGTGTATGAACAGAGAGACCTGGGAGTGTATGAACAGAGAGACCTGGGAGTGTATGAACAGAGAGACCTGGGAGTGTATGAACAGAGAGACCTGGGAGTGTATGAACAGAGAGACCTGGGAGTGTATGAACAGAGAGACCTGGGAGTGTATGAACAGAGAGACCTGGGAGTGTATGAACAGAGAGACCTGGGAGTGCAGGAACAGAGAGACCTGGGAGTGTATGAACAGAGAGACCTGGGAGTGCAGGAACAGAGAGACCTGGGAGTGTATGAACAGAGAGACCTGGGAGTGCAGGAACAGAGAGACCTGGGAGTGTATGAACAGAGAGACCTGGGAGTGTATGAACAGAGAGACCTGGGAGTGCAGGAACAGAGAGACCTGGGAGTGTATGAACAGAGAGACCTGGGAGTGTATGAACAGAGAGACCTGGGAGTGTATGAACAGAGAGACCTGGGAGTGTATGAACAGAGAGACCTGGGAGTGTATGAACAGAGAGACCTGGGAGTGTATGAACAGAGAGACCTGGGAGTGTATGAACAGAGAGACCTGGGAGTGTATGAACAGAGAGACCTGGGAGTGTATGAACAGAGAGACCTGGGAGTGTATGAACAGAGAGACCTGGGAGTGTATGAACAGAGAGACCTGGGAGTGTATGAACAGAGAGACCTGGGAGTGTATGAACAGAGAGACCTGGGAGTGTATGAACAGAGAGACCTGGGAGTGTATGAACAGAGAGACCTGGGAGTGTATGAACAGAGAGACCTGGGAGTGTATGAACAGAGAGACCTGGGAGTGTATGAACAGAGAGACCTGGAGTGTATGAACAGAGAGACCTGGGAGTGTATGAACAGAGAGACCTGGGAGTGTATGAACAGAGAGACCTGGGAGTGCAGGAACAGAGAGACCTGGGAGTGTATGAACAGAGAGACCTGGGAGTGTATGAACAGAGAGACCTGGGAGTGTATGAACAGAGAGACCTGGGAGTGTATGAACAGAGAGACCTGGGAGTGTATGAACAGAGAGACCTGGGAGTGTATGAACAGAGAGACCTGGGAGTGTATGAACAGAGAGACCTGGGAGTGTATGAACAGAGAGACCTGGGAGTGTATGAACAGAGAGACCTGGGAGTGTATGAACAGAGAGACCTGGGAGTGTATGAACAGAGAGACCTGGGAGTGTATGAACAGAGAGACCTGGGAGTGTATGAACAGAGAGACCTGGGAGTGTATGAACAGAGAGACCTGGGAGTGTATGAACAGAGAGACCTGGGAGTGTATGAACAGAGAGACCTGGGAGTGTATGAACAGAGAGACCTGGGAGTGTATGAACAGAGAGACCTGGGAGTGTATGAACAGAGAGACCTGGGAGTGTATGAACAGAGAGACCTGGGAGTGTATGAACAGAGAGACCTGGGAGTGTATGAACAGAGAGACCTGGGAGTGTATGAACAGAGAGACCTGGGAGTGTATGAACAGAGAGACCTGGGAGTGTATGAACAGAGAGACCTGGGAGTGTATGAACAGAGAGACCTGGGAGTGTATGAACAGAGAGACCTGGGAGTGCAGGAACAGAGAGACCTGGGAGTGTATGAACAGAGAGACCTGGGAGTGTATGAACAGAGAGACCTGGGAGTGTATGAACAGAGAGACCTGGGAGTGTATGAACAGAGAGACCTGGGAGTGTATGAACAGAGAGACCTGGGAGTGTATGAACAGAGAGACCTGGGAGTGTATGAACAGAGAGACCTGGGAGTGTATGAACAGAGAGACCTGGGAGTGTATGAACAGAGAGACCTGGGAGTGTATGAACAGAGAGACCTGGGAGTGTATGAACAGAGAGACCTGGGAGTGTATGAACAGAGAGACCTGGGAGTGTATGAACAGAGAGACCTGGGAGTGTATGAACAGAGAGACCTGGGAGTGTATGAACAGAGAGACCTGGGAGTGTATGAACAGAGAGACCTGGGAGTGTATGAACAGAGAGACCTGGGAGTGTATGAACAGAGAGACCTGGGAGTGTATGAACAGAGAGACCTGGGAGTGTATGAACAGAGAGACCTGGGAGTGTATGAACAGAGAGACCTGGGAGTGTATGAACAGAGAGACCTGGGAGTGCATGAACAGAGAGACCTGGGAGTGTATGAACAGAGAGACCTGGGAGTGTATGAACAGAGAGACCTGGGAGTGTATGAACAGAGAGACCTGGGAGTGCAGGAACAGAGAGACCTGGGAGTGTATGAACAGAGAGACCTGGGAGTGTATGAACAGAGAGACCTGGGAGTGTATGAACAGAGAGACCTGGGAGTGTATGAACAGAGAGACCTGGGAGTGTATGAACAGAGAGACCTGGGAGTGTATGAACAGAGAGACCTGGGAGTGTATGAACAGAGAGACCTGAAGTGTATGAACAGAGAGACCTGGGAGTGTATGAACAGAGAGACCTGGGAGTGTATGAACAGAGAGACCTGGGAGTGTATGAACAGAGAGACCTGGGAGTGTATGAACAGAGAGACCTGGGAGTGTATGAACAGAGAGACCTGGGAGTGTATGAACAGAGAGACCTGGGAGTGTATGAACAGAGAGACCTGGGAGTGTATGAACAGAGAGACCTGGGAGTGTATGAACAGAGAGACCTGGGAGTGTATGAACAGAGAGACCTGGGAGTGTATGAACAGAGAGACCTGGGAGTGTAGGAACAGAGAGACCTGGGAGTGTATGAACAGAGAGACCTGGGAGTGTATGAACAGAGAGACCTGGGAGTGTATGAACAGAGAGACCTGGGAGTGTATGAACAGAGAGACCTGGGAGTGTATGAACAGAGAGACCTGGGAGTGCAGGAACAGAGAGACCTGGGAGTGTATGAACAGAGAGACCTGGGAGTGCAGGAACAGAGAGACCTGGGAGTGTATGAACAGAGAGACCTGGGAGTGTATGAACAGAGAGACCTGGGAGTGCAGGAACAGAGAGACCTGGGAGTGTATGAACAGAGAGACCTGGGAGTGTATGAACAGAGAGACCTGGGAGTGTATGAACAGAGAGACCTGGGAGTGTATGAACAGAGAGACCTGGGAGTGTATGAACAGAGAGACCTGGGAGTGCAGGAACAGAGAGACCTGGGAGTGCATGAACAGAGAGACCTGGGAGTGTATGAACAGAGAGACCTGGGAGTGTATGAACAGAGAGACCTGGGAGTGCAGGAACAGAGAGACCTGGGAGTGTATGAACAGAGAGACCTGGGAGTGTATGAACAGAGAGACCTGGGAGTGTATGAACAGAGAGACCTGGGAGTGTATGAACAGAGAGACCTGGGAGTGTATGAACAGAGAGACCTGGGAGTGCAGGAACAGAGAGACCTGGGAGTGTAGGAATAGAGAGACCTGGGAGTGCAGGAACAGAGAGACCTGGGAGTGTATGAACAGAGAGACCTGGGAGTGCAGGAACAGAGAGACCTGGGAGTGTATGAACAGAGAGACCTGGGAGTGTATGAACAGAGAGACCTGGGAGTGTATGAACAGAGAGACCTGGGAGTGTATGAATAGAGAGACCTGGGAGTGTATGAACAGAGAGACCTGGGAGTGTATGAATAGAGAGACCTGGGAGTGTATGAACAGAGAGACCTGGGAGTGTATGAACAGAGAGACCTGGGAGTGTATGAACAGAGAGACCTGGGAGTGTATGAACAGAGAGACCTGGGAGTGTATGAACAGAGAGACCTGGGAGTGTATGAACAGAGAGACCTGGGAGTGTCTGAACAGAGAGAGCTGGGAGTGTATGAATAGAGAGACCTGGGAGTGTATGAACAGAGAGACCTGGGAGTGTATGAACAGAGAGACCTGGGAGTGTATGAACAGAGAGACCTGGGAGTGTATGAACAGAGAGACCTGGGAGTGTATGAACAGAGAGACCTGGGAGTGTATGAACAGAGAGACCTGGGAGTGTATGAACAGAGAGACCTGGGAGTGTATGAACAGAGAGACCTGGGAGTGTATGAACAGAGAGACCTGGGAGTGTATGAACAGAGAGACCTGGAGTGTATGAACTGAGAGACCTGGGAGTGTATGAACAGAGAGACCTGGGAGTGTATGAACAGAGAGACCTGGGAGTGCAGGAACAGAGAGACCTGGGAGTGTATGAACAGAGAGACCTGGGAGTGTATGAACAGAGAGACCTGGGAGTGCAGGAACAGAGAGACCTGGGAGTGTATGAACAGAGAGACCTGGGAGTGTATGAACAGAGAGACCTGGGAGTGTATGAACAGAGAGACCTGGGAGTGTATGAATAGAGAGACCTGGGAGTGCAGGAACAGAGAGACCTGGGAGTGTATGAACAGAGAGACCTGGGAGTGTATGAACAGAGAGTCCTGGGAGTGTATGAACAGAGAGACCTGGGAGTGTATGAACAGAGAGACCTGGTAGTGTATGAGTAGAGAGACCTGGGAGTGCAGGAACAGAGAGACCTGGGAGTGTATGAACAGATAGACCTGGAAGTGCAGGAACAGAGAGACCTGGGAGTGTTTGAACAGAGAGACCTGGGAATGTATGAACAGAGAGACCTGGGAGTGCAGGAACAGAGAGACCTGGGAGTGTATGAACAGAGAGACCAGGGAGTGTATGAATAGAGAGTCCTGGGAGTGTATGAACAGAGAGACCTGGGAGTGTATGAACAGAGAGACCTGGTAGTGTATGAACAGAGACACCTGGGAGTGCAGGAACAGAGAGACCTGGGAGTGTATGAATAGAGAGACCTGGGAGTGTATGAAAAGAGAGACCTGGGAGTGTATGAACAGAGAGACCTGGGAGTGCGGGAACAGAGAGACCTGGGAGTGTATGAACAGAGATACCTCGGAGTGTATGAATAGAGAGACCTGGGAGTGTATGAACAGAGATACCTCGGAGTGTATGAATAGAGAGACCTGGGAGTGCGGGAACAGAGAGACCTGGCAGTGTATGAACAGAGAGACCTGGGAGTGTATGAATATCGAGACCTGGGAGTATATGAATAGAGAGACCTGGGAGTGCAGGAACAGAGAGACCTCGGAGTGTATGAACAGAGAGACCTGGGAGTGTATGAACAGAGAGACCTGGCAGTGTATGAACAGAGAGACCTGGGAGTGTATGAACAGAGAGACCTGGCAGTGTATGAATAGAGAGACCTGGGAGTGCAGGAACAGAGAGACCTCGGAGTGTATGAATAGAGAGACCTGGGAGTGCAGGAACAGAGAGACCTCGGAGTGTATGAACAGAGAGACCTGGCAGTGTATGAACAGAGAGACCTGGGAGTGTATGAATAGAGAGACCTGGGAGTGTATGAACAGAGAGACCTGGGAGTGTATGAACAGAGAGACCTGGGAGTGTTTGAACAGAGAGACCTGGGAGTGCAGGAACAGTGAGACCTGGGAGTGTATGAACAGAGAGACCTGGGAGTGTATGAACAGAGAGACCTGGGAGTGCAGGAACAGAGAGACCAGGGAGTGTATGAATAGAGAGACCTGGAAGTGCAGGAACAGAGAGACCTGGGAGTGTATGAAGAGAAAGGCCTGGGAGTGTATGAACAGAGAGACCTGGGAGTGTATGAACAGAGAGACCTGGGAGTGCAGGAACAGTGAGACCTGGGAGTGTATGAACAGTGAGACCTGGGAGTGCAGGAACAGAGAGACCTGGGAGTGTAGGAATAGAGAGACCTGGGAGTGCAGGAACAGAGAGACCTGGGAGTGTATGAACAGTGAGACCTGGGAGTGCAGGATAAGAGAGACCTGGGAGTGTATGAACAGAGAGACCTGGGAGTGTATGAACAGAGAGACCTGGGAGTGTATGAACAGAGAGACCTGGGAGTGTATGAACAGATAGACCTGGGAGTGTATGAACAGAGAGACCTGGGAGTGCAGGAACAGAGAGACCTGGGAGTGCAGGAACAGAGAGACCTGGGAGTGTATGAATAGAGAGACCTGGGAGTGCAGGAACAGAGAGACCTGGGAGAGCAGGAACAGAGAGAGCTGGGAGTGCAGGAACAGAGAGACCTGGGAGTGTATGAACAGAGAGACCTGGGAGTGTATGAACAGAGAAACCTGGGAGTGTATGAACAGAGAGACCTGGGAGTGTATGAACAGAGAGACCTGGGAGTGTATGAACAGAGAGATCTAGGAGTGTATGAACAGAGAGACCTGGGAATGCAGGAACAGAGAGACCAGGGAGTGTATGAATAGAGAGACCTGGAAGTGCAGGAACAGAGAGACCTGGGAGTGTATGAACAGAGAGACCTGGGAGTGCAGGAACAGTGAGACCTGGGAGTGCAGGAACAGAGAGACCCAGGAGAGTATGAACAGAGAGACCTGGGAGTGCAGGAACAGAGAGACCTGGGAGTCTATGAACAGAGACACATGGGAGTGCAGGAACATAGAGACCTGGGAGTTTATGAACAGAGAGACCTGGGAGTGTATGAACAGAGAGACGTGGGAGTGCAGGAACAGAGAGACCTGGGAGTGTATGAACAGAGAGACCTGGGAGTGCAGGAACAGAGAGACCTGGGAGTGTATGAACAGAGATAGCTGGGAGTGTATGAATAGAGAGACCTGGGAGTGTACGAACAGAGAGAACTGGGAGTGTATGAACAGAGAGACCTGGGAGTGTATGAACAGAGAGACCTGGGAGTGTATGAACAGAGAGACCTGGGAGTGCAGGAACATAGAGACCTGGGAGTGTATGAACAGAGAGACCTGGGAGTGTATGAGTAGAGAGACCTGGGAGTGCAGGAACAGAGAGACCTGGGAGTGTATGAACAGATAGACCTGGGAGTGTATGAATAGAGAGAACTGGGAGTGTATGAACAGAGAGACCTGGGAGTGTATGAACAGAGAGACCTGGGAGTGTATGAGTAGAGAGACCTGGGAGTGCAGGAACAGAGAGACCTGGGAGTGTATGAACAGAGAGACCTGGGAGTGTATGAACAGAGAGACCTGGGAGTGCAGGAACAGAGAGACCTGGGAGTGTATGAACAGAGAGAACTGGGAATGTATGAACAGAGAGACCTGGGAGTGCAGGAACAGAGAGACCTGGGAGTGTATGAAGAGAGAGACCAGGGAGTGTATGAATAGAGAGAACTGGGAGTGCAGGAACAGAGAGACCTGGGAGTGTATGAACAGAGAGACCTGGTAGTGTATGAACAGAGACACCTGGGAGTGCAGGAACAGAGAGACCTGGGAGTGTATGAATAGAGAGACCTGGGAGTGTATGAATAGAGAGACCTGGGAGTGCAGGAACAGAGAGACCTGGGAGTGCAGGAACAGAGAGAGCTGGGAGTTGTAAGGGATACTCTCCTGACCCTGCGTGTCTCGTGGCCTGTGAGGTTCACGCGGCTCTGTGCAGCCTGTATGTCAGTGCGGGTCTAGGCCTGGTCTCCAGCCAGTCTGGGAACACTAGACACCCCTGTGAGTGGTTCGAATCACTCTCCCTTACGGTTCTAGACACTGGACTTAGATGCGAGAGCAGTAATGGAGATAAAACTCATGTAGACTTGGTTTGAACGGTACGAAATGGAAAATCTTTATTGCATGATACTTAAAATTATGAAATACATGTCATATGCACAGATTAATGACAGTACAATCTTACAAACAGTTATAATCACTCTTAGGGAAACGAGGAACGACCAGCACAACGTAAATAGGGCACACATTACAAATATCCTTAAACTTTAAACCCTCCCCTATCAATAACTATCCTAAAACTAGCTTCGTAGGATCCCGAGACTCATGCTCACCACTCGTAATAACTCGGAGAAATCCCGAATAGCTGATCGGATGTTTTTCACCGCAGCACCCACGTGTTGGTCAGGAGATCTCCTGGTCCCACTTGTTTACTGCTTCTGCTGCTCGGTCAGTCGGCTGGACCGTCCGCTGTAGTGAAGACCTCTGTTGGTGGACTTTACAGTTTAGTCGAGGAGCACCGTTGTCAATATCACTGATACGATGTGTTTGCACAGTCCAGTTATCGTCGATGCAATATGTCTTGTTAAAGAAGAAAACTTCCTGTCGAGAAGACTTGGCTGATCGACCTACAGGCGCGGTCGGGATTTACTGACCGTGGCGATGGATAAGGTCTTCTTCTCTTCTCCTCTCATCTCATCTCATCTCATCTCGGGCCTTTGGTTCCGCTGCCAGCTACCAACATAGGTCTTTGCAACAGTCTTTTACACAGGAGCAGCCACGAGGTTACGAATCGACCGGATAAAACACAGGAGCAGCCACGATGATAACAGCAGCAAGCGGCAAGAGTCAAGAGCAAAAGAGCAAGAGAGCGAATGGACGGTTTGGGCCTGCAATTATAGTGCACAGTTCTTCCGTTTCCCGCCCAACTACAATGTCCATTCTTTTGTTTAAGGTTTGGCGCCCAAAAATGTCCTGTATGGGTGATCTCTGTCCTTAATGGGTTTCGGGGCTACTCCTGAATGTTTGAGTACCTGTTAATATTTCTCCCATTGTTAAATCGGTCGGTGTTCCCCCTGGAGGGGTTTGGGGCTTCCAAGTGTCCTGTATAACTACCTGCTAACGGCTCTCTCATCGTAGAGCCGTTGGGAGTTTACATATTAATGTCCTTTGGATGGGCCCTTGATGGCTTTCCTTTGTACCTGGGAGACCGATTCCAGTATCGATGTTTATACTGTAAACCCATAATGTCCTGTGTATTGTCTTCACTGTGCTGAATCGTTATCGATCCTGCAAAAATGTTTATTGGAACGCCATCTTGTCTGCCTGCCGAAAAGTCTCGAATGTTCTGTCACGCGGTGCGGCGGCCATTTTACAGGCTGCTTGTGTCCAATTTAAACCTGACAGCATTCCGCTGAAATAAAAGCTGTTTTGAACGAAACTTGTGTTTTCTCCTTATTAAAATGAAATCGCGATAATTGCGAATTCTACAGTCCCTCCTGTTGATGCGAATAACTCCGCTTATCGTATCAAAAATCTCAGTGGTGAGCAATCTTATCTCGATTTCACTCCGAATCCAGTAAATTAATCCCATAAATTTTAACTTCACTAGGGTCTCTGTGTCGTCCTCATTTCCCAAGAAAATCACATTTTATATCACCATAGGCATCATTTGCCCTTAAACTTACACCACTTGTTTTCCTTCCCGGCGTAACCAGGCCGATACCTCACGCATCACCTGTATATTTATCTTTTATTCAAGGGAAGGAAAAACAAAACCCAAAAAACCAAACAATCAACACCATCACCAAAATAAACAAATCCCGACTCTTAAACATGTCGAGTTTCCAACGTATTTACACTGAGTACAAACTTCCGCGGCGCACGTGGCGAGCGGGAGTGACGCCATTTTCCCATTACACTGCGCTCTCATCGTGCACGCGCACGTAACGTTCTCGCCACTCTCCCGTGTTCTCATGCTTGGTGAGGCGCTTGTCTCTTTTACAATGTATGAACAAAAGGTATACTACAATAAACACTTGACAGACGACTAAAATGTGGGAGGCTATTCTGACCCATGAGGGCACTTCAATATTCGTGAACAGATTCCACCACGGTGGAACCACTATGTCCAAAATGTCTGTACCTATCTCGACGGTTTTCTGTTCTAATGTATAGAAATGCTTTTGTGACACCGCGACGGCTTTCAGAAGTTTGGTTAAATGCTCGGGGAGAGGGGGAATGAGGTACCCAAAATGTGCGACAAATCGCTGCAAGTCGGTAAAATTCTCTTTTACTGTGAGATGAACAGTGGATGGTTCAGGGATTGGGATAATTCGCTGTTGTGCTACTTGAACTTCAGCCCTGGGTTTAAAACAGAAACTGCTGTCACTCACCGGACACCGGCTACGGTTTCCATGCTGGTAGTGTTGCGCTGCAGTGGTAACACAATATGTTCCACCCCCGATGTATGCTACCTGCGGAGGCACATGATCTTGTGCCATTGCCTCCATGGTGCAATTCATGGACTTGGCGCCAGCCGTTCTGAACCCGCACTGTGGTGTTAAAAAGGCATTCAAGTGCTGGGGGCACAGTATTATGTGTGCTCCCCTGCCACGACAACCAGAGAGATCTGTACCTGTCATCGTTTGCTCCCAGCGGATGACGTAAGGTGGAACCGCTGCATAACGAATGTGGGCTCCCCCCTGAATGACACCAATGTTCTCTACCCGATACACCGGGGCGGGCTTTGCTGTGTTGCCCAAAACCGGCATGCGTAATACTATTCCCATAATAGTATGGTTTGAACGTCCGCAGTCCACGGGGACTGGGTAAGCTTCTGAAGCTAGCCTGAGCTGGCACGGACTTAATGCGTTCTGAAAAGGGTGGAGCGCCCGCAGGTGTTTGTTACTTATCCAGGACGGGACCAAACCTTGTTTTAAATCCTCCAAATTACTGCGGCCCTCGCCCAGTAACCACGCCCCGTAAAGCACGCACACCTCGTTCTGCGCAGCTTGATCGGATGCATTCCGATCTTCCCTAATCAGGGCATTTACCGTACGCGCATGTTTCTCCAGCTCTGCTATAATCTCTTTAAGTGTAGTGTCATGGCTTGGTCCTCGTGCAGACCCGACCCTACCACTTTATTCTCATCTGTAAGAATATCCTTTAACTGTGTTTTTAAACCATTAATCTGGGTCTGCAGCTCCACACTGTCTAGAGCGTTGACCACAGATGTCCCTGTGTTAAAAGCAGTGAACGCATCGTTCACCAAACCCCTTCTTTGCCTCCCTACTTGGTCCAAAACTTCCTGCGGTGCGGTGTATAAACTTGTCTTATCGATTTCTGCAAAATCAAACTCGTAAAATTGCCTGAACATCTTGGTCAACAGGACCTGGTACAACTGTTCCGTCTTTTTGGGGCACCACTCTGGTAACCGTACCTCAGTGAGATTTAAAATCACCGAGGCCACCGCGTAATGTACCCCCTGAAATAGTATCTGGTCTGTGGGGACCAGTACCAAACCGTTCCCGGGTCCCTTACTAGTTTTAGGGCACCCTTCTTCCTCAGTTAGAACTACCGGAATCGTGGGCGGGGCTTTGCGTGGGCGCGTAATGAGCTCAGTGGCATTTACTGGGATCGGAGAGTATGGGGCTCCGCACCCCCTGGTGCTCGCATCCCACCTCATCCCCTGTCCGTTATCCTGCCACTGGTTAATAAAGAATATGGAGATGCCTTTGGGGCAAACGTACTTTGACCCCCACATACAAACATAAATCCCCTCATCTGGTTCCCACCATTTGTCCCAACAGACTTTCACTTGTCCATCTGTCCCCGTAATTGTCCGATGGGTATTATTACCCAGTCGCTCCCACTCAACCGAAGAGTTCCTCATAGTTTTGCTCAGCTTTCGCAGCCACCACCATCGGCTCAATGGGACATTCCCACTGCAGGTCAAACAAATCCGTTTGCCGACGGTGACGCTGATCCTGGGTGCGATGATCCGTACTTTGGGGCACATTAAAGAAGTCTCTTTGTAGGCGAACCCCGATGTGCTGGAATACTCCGTTGAGTTCGTTCCCAGCCATCCTGGCCACCTTCCCTTGTGGAAATAGGTGCTGGTCCCTTCTGCCTTCCGTCTTCCGGTCCCATCCACCGCGATGGGGGCCGTGTCCCCGGAACATCCAAACACCACGACATCCTTGGTGAGGCCCCGATAGGCCAATCCACATCCGATTGCCACGAGCAAAACTAGAAGTCGTTCCATCCTTCCTTGGTTCCTGTGATCAGATAGAATGAGGTAGCCAGCCTCGCAAAAAGTCTCTGGCTTTTGTGAAGGGTGAGCGGGTCCCCTGACCTCGCCTCACGTAAACTTCAACGTTTGCTAAATAGACTTCCTCTAAACCTAGCCTTAAAACTCCCATCATTTTATCGTTATCTGTTAAAAACACTACAAACTTAACCTTATTAAAACTACTTAAAACTTTAAACTAAAACTTAAAACCTTAAACTAATAACTTTACAATGCCGCCCGTTCTCAGGGCGGCCCCTTTAAATCCTGAGAAGGCTGCTGCGAGCTCTTCCCGACGGTGGGAGGGCACTGACCCTTCCCTCTGATCTGCCGCAGCCTGTTGCTGCGCTGACCCTTTCCTCTGATCTGCCGCAGCCTGTTACTGCTTCGATGTGGCCTGTCTCTACCCGGGTTATCTTAACCTGAAACTTACGCCCTGGGGCAGCCTGTGGACCTGACCACATCTTCCTGGGCTGGGGTACTCTGCTTGACCTACGGGGAATTGCTATGGGCGGGGGCTCCGTGACGGACGGACCGGGTCCCGAGACCTTCAACGGGATGACCTGGGGTTCCATCACAGGCGCCAGCCCCGCCTCCGCTGACTCCGCCTCCCTAACCTCGGGGCTGGCAGTTCGGGGCCCCGCCCTGCTCGGCCCAGCAGGCGGCCCTTCACTCGCGAACTCTGCCTCCCCTGAGGACTGGACGTTCAAAGCGGGCGGCCACACCTCTGGGAACCACATAGCGGCTGGCCCGGCCTCCTCTAGCTCCTTCCTCCTGCTGTCGGGACCTGCAGCTTGTGTGTCCACCCCGTATGGATCTCTACCTAGCGGCCCCAATCCTTCCAGACCGTTCCTCTGAAACCACCCGTCATCATCACTATGCTCATCTGCACTATCCTCATCTGACCAGGGTACCCTGGGGTCCTCGTCATCTAACCCCCAACTCCAGAAAAACGCTGCATGATCGTCCGGGATGTCCCTTCCCCTGATGCAAGCTGCTACGCCTGCCTGTGTGCCTTGTGGTCCTACCTGGGGCTGTGTTTTCCCATTGGCGGGATTTACCCCTGTAGTTTTCCCTTGCGCACCCGGCTGGTACAGTTTACATTGGTTTATGTGGAACCACTTAGTGCGCCGAGGTACTTTTACGGCGTAAACCATGGGACTCGCCTTGTCTACAATGTTGTAGGGTCCCATATACAGTGGTTCCAGACTCCCTACTCTGGCGTAGTTTCTGACCATGACCTGGTCTCCTACTTCCCACTCCCGCGTTTTGCGGGGTTCCAGCAACAAGCGATTGCCCTGGTGCTGCCTTCCCATGTTCCCAGCCGCCTGCTCATAAACTTGCTTCAGGCGCTCCAAGAGAGTTTGGGCGAACTTGTCCCTGCTGATCTCTTGAAGCTGACCCTCAGTGAGCACCGGGGCTAGCACATGGGTGGGGGTTCGCATGAGCCTGCCGGTCATTACCTCGTGCGGGGAGTACCCCGTACTTTTTGACTGACTGGCCCGGACCCCCATGAGGACTAAAGGCAGAACTTCCGCCCATTTTTGGGGCGAGTTCCTAGTCTCTTTCCTCAATTTCTCCTTCAGGGTCCGGTTCATACGTTCAACAATCCCGGATGACTGGGGATTGTGTGCTACGTGCCACTTCCCTTCAATGCCCAAAAGCATGAGGGTGTTCTGCATCACCTGGCCGGTGAAATGACTCCCTTGGTCTGACTCCACGAAACGGGGGAGTCCCCACCGCGAGAACACTTCCCGGACCAAGATTTTTGCTGTACCCAGTGCCGTAGCTGTTCGACAAGGGAAGGCTTCCACCCACTTGGAAAACACATCCACCAGGACGAGGCAGTACTTATAACCTCCCTGGGTGGTGGGCAGGGGTCCTATATAGTCGATCTGTATCGACTGCCATGGTCCCTCTACCCTTCTTACGTGTCCCATGGGCACCTTCCTTTTCTGGGGGTCTGGGTTGTTTGCAGCGCACACAAGACAGTTTGCACAGAACTCGCGGACTTGTTCCCTGAGCCCTGGCCACCATCCCGCTTGCTCTACCCGTTGCCAGGTAACCTCGGGCCCGGGGTGCCCTGCCCCTGGTCCCTCGTGAGCCAACTGGAGGAATTCCCTCCTGTGCTGCTGCGGCACAACCCACTGCTCCTCGCGGAACAGCATGCCTTCCTTAACTGAGAGGGTTGCCGTACTGTACGGACCTTCTACCTGCCTCCCCTCAGCAATCGTTTTTAGGACTGCTTTTAGGGCGGGATCCTGGGCTTGGACGGTCTTAAGGTCTAGGGGCAATGCTACCCTGGTGTTCCCGGTATTCCCGTCCCCACCTCGGACCGCTGCTATGGGTCCGGTTCTATAGGGGTTCCAGAAAGTACCGTCGCGGGCACCCTCCCTGGCTAGCGCATCCGCCTGCCGGTTGCCCTCCCCACGGGGCTCTGTGGAGGAGTGAGCTTTCACCTTATGGATGAAAATCTCCCCTTCCTCCCCTACTGCTGCTGCTAAGATCTTTTCCAGCAAGGGCTTTACCGTTAAAGGTCGCCCGTCCGCGGAGGTGTATCCACGGCGGGACCAAATGGCCAGGTATTCCGTACACGAATTGCAGGTGAACATACTGTCCGAGCAAATCGTGTATGGGGTTGGGAAAATGTCTGGGTGGGTTACCACGTACACCACGGCAGACAGCTCAGCCTGCTGCGCGCTCATGGTGCTAGGGAGCTTGATCGCCAGGGCAAGGTCTGCCGCAGGGTCATAAACTCCACACCCTGTGAGTCGCTCGCCAGCAGATACTGTGCTAGACCCATCAACATAAATCTCGCGCCCAGTGGGATGTATCCCGGCCCGTAAACCTATGTTGACGTCCCACACCCCCTCCACCGAACACCGGTGGGCTGTACCGGGGTATACCAAATTGGCCGCAAGCCTGGGCTCGCAAAGACCTTTTACTCTGATGTCCAACTGGGAGAGAAGAAGGGTCCAACGCGCAATGCGTGCGCTGCTTACGGTCCCGTCTTTAATCCTCCCATCCAGAAGCATCTTAGTTGGTGTGTGATGTGTGAGGAGAGTGATGGGAGAGAGCCCTGTGAAGATCGCTGATCTTTTCACAGCCCAATGCGTGGCTAAAAGGTGCCTTTCGCAATTGGAAAAACTTCTCTCCACATCCGTTAATACCCTGGATGAATAGACAACCGGCCTCAGCTTGCCGTGACGCTCTTGGAGCAGCACGGCGCTTAAGCTGTCTCCGCTGGCAGCTACCTCCAGGAAAAACTCCTTCCCCCCATCTATGGCCCCTAAGGCTGGCGCGGTCTGCAGATCCCTTTTTAACTTCTCGAAGGCTGCTTGGCAGCCCTCGTCCCAAAGCCACTCTACTCCCTTATGGAGGAGTCGGAGGAGCGGCGCCGCTGTGGCCGCATAATCCTCGATAAAATCCCTGCAGTAACCGGTCAGTCCCAAGAAGGACCTCACACCCCTTACGTTGTTGGGAATCGGTAATTCTTGCACCGACTCCCTCCTTGCTTTGTCTATGGCTCTTTCCCCAGCGCGTAGGGTCAGTCCCAGGAATTTTACTTCCTGCTGACCGATACGTGCTTTCTTTGGGTTTACTTTAAAACCCTTTCTCGCTAACAGCTCCAATAACTCGTCCAGCAGTGGTCCGTGCTCCTCCCTTGAGTCCGTAAATAGGAGCAAATCATCCACATACTGTACTATCTGATTGGGCTGACTAAACTCCTTTAAACTTCCTGCCATACACTGGTGAAAAATACTGGGGCTATTGTGGAAACCTTGTGGCAAGCAGTTCCACGTGTACTGTTGCCCTTTAAACGTAAAGGCAAACTTGTACTGGTCCTCTCGCCGCAGCGGGATGGACCAAAAACCGTTCGAGATATCCAGCACCGTGAACGTGGTCGCGGACGCTGGGATGCTCCCTATTAGGTCAGCAACTGCTGCTACTGTGGGCGCGCAGGCGGGGATGTTACTGTTAAGGACTCTGTAGTCCACCGTGGCTCTCCACGAATTATCCGGCTTCCTAACCGGCCATAATGGGGAGTTCACGTGTGTGGCTATCGGCCTCAACACGCCCTGCTGCACCAAGGAAGACATTGCTGCCTCCATATCGGGTTCTGCTTCTTTGGGGAAGTTATACTGCTTTTGGGGTCGGGTCATGGGGTCCCCATCTACGCTGACCTCAAACCCGACCACCCTCCCACAATCGTGCTTGTGGGTTGCAAACGCGTGCATATTATCTGTCACGTACGTTTGCATGTCCGTTGGGACATCTGCGACCATAAGCCTGAGGTCGTAGCCTCCGGATGGCTGTACGGTACACAGGACCCCTGTTTCTTCCTCCCCTTGAATTACCATTACCTCGCCTTTTTCACCTTTAGCCCCCCAGAGACAGTGATTTCTGAGGTCCACGAGGATCCCGTGTCCCGCTAGCAGATCGGACCCGAGAATACCTCTTCCACCCCCCTTTTGCCATGCCATCAGTATACACTTCCACTTAAGGCGAAGTGTCCCTAAACGAATGGATAGCGGGAGGGAAAACGTGCCAGCCTGTTCTTTCCCTGTGAACCCTGCTAGCGTGAATGGGACCTTGGTAGATAGCGGCGAGTCAAAAGGGTCATCTGTATGGATTATGGTGCAAGAAGCTCCCGTGTCCAACAAATAACTGCCCTTTTGTTTCTCTACCTCCATCTCCACCACAGGTCGCCTCCACGCATCATAGCTGAGCGGACACAGGTAGACGGGCTGTGCTGGTTCTAGTCATGGGGCACTATTAGACGGTCCTGCGGCACCTACGGGGCCGGTTGCGACCGCCACCTGTCCACGCGCATTCAAAACCATCTTGCGCATGACTCCTAACACTGCTTCGAGGTCTTCGGGAGAGGTGGGTGCCTTTGCTTCCTTAGCCGGGACAGGCGCCTGGGCTCGGACCGCGGGATTTTTATCCTTGGAATCCTTCCAAGGGTTCCTGCAGTGCTTGCGCCAGTGCCCTGTCTTCCCACACCCGTAACAGGCATTACTTGCCTGTGGGGCGCGATTACCCTCCTGATGCCACTCTCTTTGAGCCGGGGCTGCGGGTCGTACCTCATGTACTCTTCCCTTAAAGGGACGTGTCGTCATACCCCTTATGTTACGGTAACCTAACGTGAGTCGATTCAAGACCGACTCTTCCGTAAGGTTGAGGTCATTGGGATCGAACCAGGCTTTTGCCTGCTCTCTAACGGCTGGTAAACTGTTGGCTATTATGCACCTAAGCCAATGAATTAAAGCGGCGCCTTCCACATCTTCGCGCTCGGGCGCACCTAGACAGCTGCGCTCATATACTGGCCACAGCCTGTCGGCAAAAACCTTCGGGGGTTCTCCCTCCATCTGCACTGTCTGTCCCACTCTAGCAAACGGACCTCCGTCGTTCGCTCCCACTACTTCTAGGACCTCATTTTTCAATTCCTCATAACTTTTATTACCCCTCTTGCTATCGCCTGAGAGACACTGAAGGACCGAGCTATCTAAAGAGAACAGCAGCATTTTTGCTGTCTCCCCATCATCGCAGCCGTTGATGGCTGCGGCTTGCTCAACTTCCCTAAAATGTACGGAAGGGTCGTCTATCTCGGTCAGCTTCCTTACGTGGTTTATCATGGCCCTCAGCTGATGTGAACTGTGAGGCAACACCAGCTGTCCGAGGAGATCCCCCGGTTCTTCCCCACCGTTCTGCTTGGGCCCCTTTTAATACCCGTTACTGGATACAACGATCCCTTTTCTACCTCCTTTTCAACGGGCTCTTTTGCTTCTTCCGTTGCTTCCTCCCTAACCCAGGTTTCTGAATAGCTGGGTGGCGCGGAGGGCGCAGTGGCTACTACTTCTTCTGCTTTACTTGGTGGGGAATTTCTAAATCTCTCATTTACTAGCGGCTGGCGTGCCGACGGATTAATAAGGCACACCATGCCGTTCGCATTATTCACGGCCTTTTTGAGGCTCTCTATCTCTTTTTCGCAGGCGCTATGGTCGGCTCCCTGAAACTTATCCTCAAGGGCCAACTTATACGCCGACCTAACCCCCATTAAGCTCTCTTCTTGAGTTCTTATCTGGGCAGCTTGACGGTTACATCTTTCCTTCATCCTACTCTCGTTTAATTTTGCTTCAGTGATCTGGCACTCGAGATACTCTACCCTTGTTTTAAGGTAACTGGAGACTTCCTGGCTTTCCTGGCGTAACTCATTTAAACTCTTAATGAGCGCCTCCCCTCCAGAAACCTTCTCCTCCATTTCCTCCTCTAACTGCTTGATTCGAGCGGTTAGCGCTGTATTGGTCTGGTTTGAAATCTGAACCTGCCTTTTGTAGCACATAAGCCAGACTGCTTTCTCAACTGCCTTTTTATGCTCCTTACTATCCGTCCACCTTTCAGCTGCCTCTAGTGGGCTCTTATCCGCTAACAATTCGCTTATCCACTTTTTCGTTAGATTAACCTTTCCAAATACGTAATCCGCTATCTTTTCCTGCATCACATTTCGTACAGTCATTCCAAAATCTAACACACTACCCTCTCGCTGCCAGTGTCCTGCCGCGGTCGCCATTTTCTGTAAGGGATACTCTCCTGACCCTGCGTGTCTCGTAGCCTGTGAGATTCACGCGGCTCTGTGCAGCCTGTATGTCAGTGCGGGTCTAGGCCTGGTCTCCAGCCAGTCTGGGAACACTAGACACCCCTGTGAGTGGTTCGAATCACTCTCCCTTACGGTTCTAGACACTGGACTTAGATGCGAGAGCAGTAATGGAGATAAAACTCATGTAGACTTGGTTTGAACGGTACGAAATGGAAAATCTTTATTGCATGATACTTAAAATTATGAAATACATGTCATATGCACAGATTAATGACAGTACAATCTTACAAACAGTTATAATCACTCTTAGGGAAACGAGGAACGACCAGCACAACGTAAATAGGGCACACATTACAAATATCCTTAATCTTTAAACCCTCCCCTATCAATAACTATCCTAAACTAGCTTCGTAGGATCCCGAGACTCATGCTCACCACTCGTAATAACTCGGAGAAATCCCGAATAGCTGATCGGATGTTTTTCACCGCAGCACCCACGTGTTGGTCAGGAGATCTCCTGGTCCCACTTGTTTACTGCTTTTGCTGCTCGGTCAGTCGGCTGGACCGTCCGCTGTAGTGAAGACCTCTGTTGGTTGGATACAAGGTATAATCGTGGAACACCGTTGTCAATATCACCGATACGATGTGTTTACACAGTCCAGTTATCATCGATGCAATATGTCTTGTTAAAGAAGAAAACTTCCTGTCAAGAAGACTTGGCTGATCGACCTACAGGCGCGGTCGGGATTTACTGACCGTGGCGATGGATAAGGTCTTCTTCTCTTCTCCTCTCATCTCATCTCATCTCATCTCGGGCCTTTGGTTCCGCTGCCAGTTACCAACATAGGTCTTCTTTACGCGACACGAGGTAGATCCGAACGGATCAGAAAGTTCAACAGTCTTTTACACAGGAGCAGCCACGATGATAACAGCAGCAAGCGGCAAGAGTCAAGAACACGAGGCAAGCAGCAAGAGCAAGAGTCAAGAGAGCGAATGGACGGTTTGGGCCTGCAATTATAGTGCACAGTTCTTCCGTTTCCCGCCCAACTACAATGTCCATTCTTTTGTTTAAGGTTTGGCGCCCAAAATGTCCTGTATGGGTGATCTCTGTCCTTAATGGGTTTCGGGGCTACTCCTGAATGTTTGAGTACCTGCTAATATTTCTCCCATTGTTAAATCGGTCGGTGTTCCCCCTGGAGGGGTTTGGGGCTTCCAAGTGTCCTGTATAACTACCTGCTAACGGCTCTCTCATCGTAGAGCCGTTGGGAGTTTACATATTAATGTCCTTTGGATGGGCCCTTGATGGCTTTCCTTTGTACCTGGGAGACCGATTCCAGTATCGATGTTTATACTGTAAACCCATAATGTCCTGTGTATTGTCTTCACTGTGCTGAATCGTTATCGATCCTGCAAAAATGTTTATTGGAACGCCATCTTGTCTGCCTGCTGAAAAGTCTAGAATGTTCTGTCACGCGGTGCGGCGGCCATTTTACAGGCTGCTTGTGTCCAATTTAAACCTGACAGCATTCCGCTGAAATAAAAGCTGTTTTGAACGAAACTTTGTGTTTTCTCCTTATTAAAAATGAAATCGCGATAATTGCGAATTCTACACCATTTCTCTCACTCTCTGTTGTTTACTGTGTTCCTGTACTCACTCACTGTTGTGTACTGTGTCCCTCTCCCTCACTCACTGTTGGGTACTGTGTCTCTCCCTCACTCACTGTTGTGAACTCTGTCCCTCTCTCTCTCTCACTGTTGTGTACTGTGTCCCTCTCTCTCAGTCACTGTTCTTTACTGTGTCTCTCTCTCTCACTGTTGTGTACTGTGTCCCTCTCTCGATCTCGCTTTTGTGTACTTTGTCCCTCTCCCTCACTCACTGTTAGCACTGTGACTCTGTCTCTCACTCATTGTTGTGTACTGTGTCCCTCTTTCTCTCACTCACTGTTGTGTACTGTGTCTCTCTCTATCTCACTCACTGTTGTGTACTGAATCTCTCTCTCTCACTCACTGTTGTGTACTGTGTCCCTCTCTCTCACTCACTGTTGTATTCTGTGTCCCTCTCTCTCACTCACTGTTGCGTACTCTGTCCCTCTCTCTCTCTCACTGTTGTGTACTGTGTCTCTCTCTCTCACTGTTGTGTACTGTGTCCCTCTCTCTCACTCACTGTTGTGTACTGTGTCCTCTCTCTCACTCACTGTTGTGTACTGTGTCCTCTCTCTCACTCACTGTTGTGTACTGTGTCCCTCTCTCACTCACTGTTGTGTACTGTGTCCCTCTCTCACTCACTGTTGTGTACTGTGTCCCTCTCTCTCACTCACTGTTGTGTACTGTGTCTCTCTCACTCACTGTTGTGTACTGTGTCCCTCTCTCTCACTCACTGTTGTGTACTGTGTCCCTCTCTCACTCACTGTTGTGTACTGTGTCCCTCTCTCTCACTCACTGTTGTGTACTGTGTCCCTCTCTCACTCACTGTTGTGTACTGTGTCCCTCTCTCTCACTCACTGTTGTGTACTGTGTCCTCTCTCTCACTCACTGTTGTGTACTGTGTCCCTCTCTCTCACTCACTGTTGTGTACTGTGTCCTCTCTCTCACTCACTGTTGTGTACTGTGTCTCTCTCTCACTCACTGTTGTGTACTGTGTCCCTCTCTCTCACTCACTGTTGTGTACTGTGTCCCTCTCTCTCACTCACTGTTGTGTACTGTGTCCCTCTCTCTCACTCACTGTTGTGTACTGTGTCCCTCTCTCTCACTCACTGTTGCGTACTCTGTCCCTCTATCTCTCTCACTGTTGTGTACTGTGTCTCTCTCTCTCACTGTTGTGTACTGTGTCCCTCTCTCTCACTCACTGTTGTGTACTGTGTCCCTCTCTCTCACTCACTGTTGTGTACTATGTCCCTCTCTCTCACTCACTGTTGTGTACTGTGTCCCTCTCACACTCACTGTTGTGTAAAGTGTCCCTCTCACACTCACTGTTGTGTACTGTGTCCCTCTCTCGCACTCACTGTTGTGTACTGTGTCCATCTACCACTCACTGTTGTGTACTGTGTCCATCTCCCACTCACTGTTGTGTACTGTGTCCCTCTCTCTCACTCACTGTTGTGTACTGTGTCCCTCTCTCTCACTCACTGTTGTGTACTGTGTGTCTCTCTCACTCACTGTTGTGTAATGTGTCTCTCTCTCACTCACTGTTGTGTCCTGTGTCCCTCTCTCTCAATCACTGTTGTGTACTGTGTCCCTCTCTCTCACTCACTGTTGTGTACTGTTTCCCTCTCTCACTCACTGTTGTGTACTCTGTCCCTCTCTCTCTCTCACTGTTGTTAACTGTGTCCCTCTCTCTCACTCACTGTTGTGTTCGGAGTCCCTCTCTCACACTCACTGTTGTGTACTGTTTCCCTCTCTCTCACTCACTGTTGTGTACTGTGTCTCTCTCTCTCACTCACTGTTGTGTACTGTGTCCCTCTCTCTCACTCACTGTTGTGTACTGTGTCCCTCTCTCTCACTCACTGTTGCGTACTCTGTCCCTCTCTCTCTCTCACTGTTGTGTACTGTGTGCCTCTCTCTCACTCACTGTTGTGTACTGTGTCCCTCTCTCTCACTCACTGTTGTGTACTGTGTCCCTCTCTCTCACTCACTGTTGTGTACTGTGTCCCTCTCACACTCACTGTTGTGTAAAGTGTCCCTCTCACACTCACTGTTGTGTACTGTGTCCCTCTCTCTCACTCACTGTTGTGTACTGTGTCCCTCTCCCACTCACTGTTGTGTACTGTGTCCCTCTCTCTCACTCACTGTTGTGTACTGTGTCCCTCTCTCTCACTCACTGTTGTGTACTGTGTCCCTCTCTCTCACTCACTGTTGTGTACTGTGTCCCTCTCTCTCACTCACTGTTGTGTACTGTGTCCCTCTCTCTCACTCACTGTTGTGTACTGTGTCCTCTCTCTCACTCACTGTTGTGTACTGTGTCCCTCTCTCTCACTCACTGTTGTGTTCTGTGTCCCTCTCTCTCACTCACTGTTGTGTACTGTGTCCCTCTCTCTCACTCACTGTTGTGTACTGTGTCCCTCTCTCACTCACTGTTGTGTACTGTGTCCCTCTCTCTCACTCACTGTTGTGTACTGTGTCTCTCTCTCACTCACTGTTGTGTACTGTGTCCCTCTCTCACACTCACTGTTGTGTACTGTGTCCCTCTCTCACTCACTGTTGTGTACTGTGTCCCTCTCTCTCACTCACTGTTGTGTACTGTGTCCTCTCTCTCACTCACTGTTGTGTACTGTGTCCCTCTCTCACTCACTGTTGTGTACTGTGTCCCTCTCTCTCACTCACTGTTGTGTGCTGTGTCCATCTCTCTCACTCTCTGTTATGTACTGTGTTCCTGTCTCTCACTCACTGTTGTGTACTGTGTCCCTCTCTCTCACTCACTGTTGTGTACTGTGTCCTCTCCTCACTCACTGTTGTGTACTGTGTCCCTCTCTCTCACTCACTGTTGTGTACTGTGTCCCTCTCTCTCACTCACTGTTGTTTACTGTGTCTCTCTCTCTCACTGTTGTGTACTGTGTCCCTCTCTCGACTCACTGTTGTGTACTTTGTACCTCTCCCTCACTCACTGTTAGCACTGTGACTCTGTCTCTCACTCACTGTTGTGTACTGTGTCCCTCTTCTCTCACTCACTGTTGTGTACTGTGTCTCTCTCTATCTCACTCACTGTTGTGTACTGAATCTCTCTCTCTCACTCACTGTTGTGTACTGTGTCCCTCTCTCTCACTCACTGTTGTATTCTGTGTCCCTCTCTCTCACTCACTGTTGCGTACTCTGTCCCTCTCTCTCTCTCACTGTTGTTTACTGTGTCTCTCTCTCTCACTGTTGTGTACTGTGTCCCTCTCTCTCACTCACTGTTCTGTACTGTGTGTCTCTCTCTCACTCACTGTTGTGTACTGTGTCTCTCTCTCACTCACTGTTGTGTACTGTGTCCCTCTCTCTCACTCACTGTTATATTCTGTGTCCCTCTCTCTCACTCACTGTTGCGTACTCTGTCCCTCTCTCTCTCTCACTGTTGTTTACTGTGTCTCTCTCACTCACTGTTGTGTACTGTATCTCTCTCTCTCACTCACTGTTTTTGTACTGTGTCCCTCTCTCGATCTCGCTTTTGTGTACTGAGTCCCTCTCCCTCACTCTCTGTTAGCACTGTGACCCTGTCTCTCACTCACTATTGTGTACTGTGTCCCTCTCTCTCACTCGCTGTTGTGTACTGGGTCTCTCTCTCTCTCACTCACTGTTGTGTACTGTGCCCCTCTCTCTCACTCACTGTTCTGTACTGTGTGTATCTCTCTCACTCACTGTTGTGTACTGTGTGTCTCTCTCTCACTCACTGTTGTGTTCGGTGTCCCTCTCTCACACTCACTGTTGTGTACTGTTTCCCTCTCTCTCACTCACTGTTGTGTACTGTTTCCCTCTCTCTCACTCACTGTTGCGTACTCTGTCCCTCTATCTCTCTCACTGTTGTGTACTGTGTCTCTCTCTCTCACTGTTGTGTACTTTGTCCCTCTCTCTCACTCACTGTTGTGTACTATGTCCCTCTCTCTCACTCACTGTTGTGTACTATGTCCCTCTCTCTCACTCACTGTTGTGTACTGTGTCCGTCTCACACTCACTGTTGTGTAAAGTGTCCCTCTCACACTCACTGTTGTGTACTGTGTCCCTCTCTCGCACTCACTGTTGTGTACTGTGTCCATCTACCACTCACTGTTGTGTACTGTGTCCATCTCCCACTCACTGTTGTGTACTGTGTCCCTCTCTCTCACTCACTGTTGTGTACTGTGTCCCTCTCGCTCACTCACTGTTGTGTACTGTGTGTCTCTCTCACTCACTGTTGTGTAATGTGTCTCTCTCTCACTCACTGTTGTGTCCTGTGTCCCTCTCTCTCAATCACTGTTGTGTACTGTGTCCCTCTCTCTCACTCACTGTTGTGTACTGTTTCCCTCTCTCACTCACTGTTGTGTACTCTGTCCCTCTCTCTCTCTCACTGTTGTTAACTGTGTCCCTCTCTCTCACTCACTGTTGTGTTCGGAGTCCCTCTCTCACACTCACTGTTGTGTACTGTTTCCCTCTCTCTCACTCACTGTTGTGTACTGTGTCTCTCTCTCTCACTCACTGTTGTGTACTGTGTCCCTCTCTCTCACTCACTGTTGTGTACTGTGTCCCTCTCTCTCACTCACTGTTGCGTACTCTGTCCCTCTCTCTCTCTCACTGTTGTGTACTGTGTGCCTCTCTCTCACTCACTGTTGTGTACTGTGTCCCTCTCTCTCACTCACTGTTGTGTACTATGTCCCTCTCTGTCACTCACTGTTGTGTTCTGTGTCCTTCTCACACTCACTGTTGTGTAAAGTGTCCCTCTCACACTCACTGTTGTGTACTGTGTACCTCTCTCTCACTCACTGTTGTGTACTGTGTCCATCTCCCACTCACTGTTGTGTACTGTGTCCCTCTCTCTCAGTCACTGTTGTGTACTGTGTCCCTCTCTCTCACTCACTGTTGTGTACTGTGTCCCTCTCTCTCACTCACTGTTGTGTCCTGTGTCCCTCTCTCTCACTCACTGTTGTGTACTGTGTCCTCTCTCTCACTCACTGTTGTGTACTGTGTCCTCTCTCTCACTCACTGTTGTGTACTGTGTCCCTCTCTCTCACTCACTGTTGTGTACTGTGTCCCTCTCTCTCACTCACTGTTGTGTACTGTGTCCCTCTCTCTCACTCACTGTTGTGTACTGTGTCCCTCTCTCTCACTCACTGTTGTGTACTGTGTCCCTCTCTCTCACTCACTGTTGTGTACTGTGTCCTCTCTCTCACTCACTGTTGTGTACTGTGTCCCTCTCTCACACTCACTGTTGTGTACTGTGTCCCTCTCTCACTCACTGTTGTGTACTGTGTCCCTCTCTCTCACTCACTGTTGTGTACTGTGTCCCTCTCTCTCACTCACTGTTGTGTACTGTGTCCCTCTCTCTCACTCACTGTTGTGTACTGTGTCCCTCTCTCTCACTCACTGTTGTGTACTGTGTCCCTCTCTCTCACTCACTGTTGTGTACTGTGTCCCTCTCTCTCACTCACTGTTGTGTACTGTGTCCCTCTCTCTCACTCACTGTTGTGTACTGTGTCCCTCTCTCTCACTCACTGTTGTGTACTGTGTCCCTCTCTCTCACTCACTGTTGTGTACTGTGTCCTCTCTCTCACTCACTGTTGTGTACTGTGTCCTCTCTCTCACTCACTGTTGTGTACTGTGTCCCTCTCTCTCACTCACTGTTGTGTACTGTGTCCCTCTCTCTCACTCACTGTTGTGTACTGTGTCCATCTCTCACTCACTGTTGTGTACTGTGTCCCTCTCTCTCACTCACTGTTGTGTACTGTGTCCCTCTCTCTCACTCACTGTTGTGTACTGTGTCCCTCTCTCTCACTCACTGTTGTGTACTGTGTCCCTCTCTCTCACTCACTGTTGTGTACTGTGTCCCTCTCTCTCACTCACTGTTGTGTACTGTGTCCCTCTCTCTCACTCACTGTTGTGTACTGTGTCCTCTCTCTCACTCACTGTTGTGTACTGTGTCCCTCTCTCTCACTCACTGTTCTGTACTGTGTGTCTCTCTCTCACTCACTGTTGTGTACTGTGTGTCTCTCTCTCACTCACTGTTGTGTACTGTGTCCCTCTCTCTCACTCACTGTTATATTCTGTGTCCCTCTCTCTCACTCACTGTTGCGTACTCTGTCCCTCTCTCTCTCTCACTGTTGTTTACTGTGTCTCTCTCACTCACTGTTGTGTACTGTATCTCTCTCTCTCACTCACTGTTTTTGTACTGTGTCCCTCTCTCGATCTCGCTTTTGTGTACTGAGTCCCTCTCCCTCACTCTCTGTTAGCACTGTGACCCTGTCTCTCACTCACTATTGTGTACTGTGTCCCTCTCTCTCACTCGCTGTTGTGTACTGGGTCTCTCTCTCTCTCACTCACTGTTGTGTACTGTGCCCCTCTCTCTCACTCACTGTTCTGTACTGTGTGTCTCTCTCTCACTCACTGTTGTGTACTGTGTCTCTCTCTCACTCACTGTTGTGTTCGGTGTCCCTCTCTCACACTCACTGTTGTGTACTGTGTCCCTCTCTCTCACTCACTGTTGTGTACTGTGTCCCTCTCTCTCACTCACTGTTGTGTACTGTGTCCCTCTCTCTCACTCACTGTTGCGTACTCTGTCCCTCTATCTCTCTCACTGTTGTGTACTGTGTCTCTCTCTCTCACTGTTGTGTACTGTGTCCCTCTCTCTCACTCACTGTTGTGTACTGTGTCCCTCTCTCTCACTCACTGTTGTGTACTATGTCCCTCTCTCTCACTCACTGTTGTGTACTGTGTCCCTCTCACACTCACTGTTGTGTAAAGTGTCCCTCTCACACTCACTGTTGTGTACTGTGTCCCTCTCTCGCACTCACTGTTGTGTACTGTGTCCATCTACCACTCACTGTTGTGTACTGTGTCCATCTCCCACTCACTGTTGTGTACTGTGTCCCTCTCTCTCACTCACTGTTGTGTACTGTGTCCCTCTCTCTCACTCACTGTTGTGTACTGTGTGTCTCTCTCACTCACTGTTGTGTAATGTGTCTCTCTCTCACTCACTGTTGTGTCCTGTGTCCCTCTCTCTCACTCACTGTTGTGTACTGTGTCCCTCTCTCTCACTCACTGTTGTGTACTGTTTCCCTCTCTCACTCACTGTTGTGTACTCTGTCCCTCTCTCTCTCTCACTGTTGTTAACTGTGTCCCTCTCTCTCACTCACTGTTGTGTTCTGAGTCCCTCTCTCACACTCACTGTTGTGTACTGTGTCCCTCTCTCTCACTCACTGTTGTGTACTGTGTCTCTCTCTCTCACTCACTGTTGTGTACTGTGTCCCTCTCTCTCACTCACTGTTGTGTACTGTGTCCCTCTCTCTCACTCACTGTTGCGTACTCTGTCCCTCTCTCTCTCTCACTGTTGTGTACTGTGTCTCCCTCTCTCACTGTTGTGTACTGTGAGCCTCTCTCTCACTCACTGTTGTGTACTGTGTCCCTCTCTCTCACTCACTGTTGTGTACTGTGTCCCTCTCTCTCACTCACTGTTGTGTACTGTGTCCCTCTCTCACTCACTGTTGTGTACTGTGTCCTCTCTCTCACTCACTGTTGTGTACTGTGTCCTCTCTCTCACTCACTGTTGTGTACTGTGTCCCTCTCTCTCACTCACTGTTGTGTACTGTGTCCCTCTCTCTCACTCACTGTTGTGTACTGTGTCCCTCTCTCTCACTCACTGTTGTGTACTGTGTCCCTCTCTCTCACTCACTGTTGTGTACTGTGTCCCTCTCTCTCACTCACTGTTGTGTACTGTGTCCCTCTCTCTCACTCACTGTTGTGTACTGTGTCCTCTCTCTCACTCACTGTTGTGTACTGTGTCCCTCTCTCTCACTCACTGTTGTGTACTGTGTCCCTCTCTCTCACTCACTGTTGTGTACTGTGTCCCTCTCTCTCTCACTGTTGTGTACTGTGTCTCTCTCTCACTCACTGTTGTGTACTGTGTCCCTCTCTCTCACTCACTGTTGTGTACTGTGTCCCTCTCTCTCACTCACTGTTGTGTACTGTGTCCCTCTCACACTCACTGTTGTGTAAAGTGTCCCTCTCACACTCACTGTTGTGTACTGTGTCCCTCTCTCTCACTCACTGTTTTGGACTGTGTCCATCTACCACTCACTGTTGTGTACTGTGTCCATCTCCCACTCACTGTTGTGTACTGTGTCCCTCTGTCTCACTCACTGTTGTATACTGTGTGTCTCTCTCACTCACTGTTGTGTAATGTGTCTCTCTCTCACTCACTGTTGTGTCCTGTGTCCCTCTCTCTCAATCACTGTTGTGTACTGTGTCACTCTCTCTCACTCACTGTTGTTTACTGTGTCCCTCACTCACTCACTGTTGTGTACTGTTTCCCTCTCTCTCACTCACTGTTGTGTACTGTGTCTCTCTCTCTCACTCACTGTTGTGTACTGTGTCCCTCTCTCTCACTCACTGTTGTGTACTGTGTCCCTCTCTCTCACTCACTGTTGTGTAATCTGTCCCTCTCTCTCTCTCACTGTTGTTAACTGTGTCCCTCTCTCTCACTCACTGTTGTGTTCGGAGTCCCTCTCTCACACTCACTGTTGTGTACTGTTTCCCTCTCTCTCACTCACTGTTGTGTACTGTGTCTCTCTCTCTCACTCACTGTTGTGTACTGTGTCCCTCTCTCTCACTCACTGTTGTGTACTGTGTCCCTCTCTCTCACTCACTGTTGCGTACTCTGTCCCTCTCTCTCACTCACTGTTGTGTACTGTGTCTCTCTCTCTCACTGTTGTGTACTGTGTGCCTCTCTCTCACTCACTGTTGTGTACTGTGTCCCTCTCTCTCACTCACTGTTGTGTACTATGTCCCTCTCTCTCACTCACTGTTGTGTACTGTGTCCCTCTCTCTCACTCACTGTTGTGTACTGTGTCCCTCTCTCTCACTCACTGTTGTGTACTGTGTCTCTCTCTCTCACTCACTGTTGTGTACTGTGTCCCTCTCTCTCACTCACTGTTGTGTACTGTGTCCCTCTCTCTCACTCACTGTTGTGTACTCTGTCCCTCTCTCTCTCTCACTGTTGTGTACTGTGTCCTCTCTCTCTCACTGTTGTGTACTGTGTCCTCTCTCTCACTCACTGTTGTGTACTGTGTCCCTCTCTCTCACTCACTGTTGTGTACTGTGTCCCTCTCTCTCACTCACTGTTGTGTACTGTGTCCCTCTCTCTCACTCACTGTTGTGTACTGTGTCCCTCTCTCTCACTCACTGTTGTGTACTGTGTCCCTCTCTCTCACTCACTGTTGTGTACTGTGTCCCTCTCTCCACTCACTGTTGTGTACTGTGTCCCTCTCTCTCACTCACTGTTGTGTACTGTGTCCCTCTCTCTCACTCACTGTTGTGTACTGTGTCCTCTCTCTCACTCACTGTTGTGTACTGTGTCCTCTCTCTCACTCACTGTTGTGTACTGTGTCCCTCTCTCTCACTCACTGTTGTGTACTGTGTCCCTCTCTCACTCACTGTTGTGTACTGTGTCCCTCTCTCTCTCTCACTGTTGTTAACTGTGTCCCTCTCTCTCACTCACTGTTGTGTTCGGAGTCCCTCTCTCACACTCACTGTTGTGTACTGTTTCCCTCTCTCTCACTCACTGTTGTGTACTGTGTCTCTCTCTCTCACTCACTGTTGTGTACTGTGTCCCTCTCTCTCACTCACTGTTGTGTACTGTGTCCCTCTCTCTCACTCACTGTTGCGTACTCTGTCCCTCTCTCTCTCTCACTGTTGTGTACTGTGTCCCTCTCTCACTGTTGTGTACTGTGAGCCTCTCTCTCACTCACTGTTGTGTACTGTGTCCCTCTCTCTCACTCACTGTTGTGTACTGTGTCCCTCTCTCTCACTCACTGTTGTGTACTGTGTCCCTCTCTCACTCACTGTTGTGTACTGTGTCCTCTCTCACTCACTGTTGTGTTCTGTGTCCTCTCTCTCACTCACTGTTGTGTACTGTGTCCCTCTCTCTCACTCACTGTTGTGTACTGTGTCCCTCTCTCTCACTCACTGTTGTGTACTGTGTCCCTCTCTCACACTCACTGTTGTGTAATGTGTCCCTCTCACACTCACTGTTGTGTACTGTGTCCCTCTCTCTCACTCACTGTTGTGTACTGTGTCCATCTACCACTCACTGTTGTGTACTGTGTCCATCTCCCACTCACTGTTGTGTACTGTGTCCCTCTCTCTCACTCACTGTTGTGTACTGTGTCCCTCTCTCTCACTCACTGTTGTGTACTGTGTGTCTCTCTCACTCACTGTTGTGTAATGTGTCTCTCTCTCACTCACTGTTGTGTCCTGTGTCCCTCTCTCTCACTCGCTGTTGTGTACTGTGTCCCTCTCTCTCACTCACTGTTGCGTACTCTGTCCCTCTCTCTCACTCACTGTTGTGTACTGTGTCTCTCTCTCTCTCTCACTGTTGTGTACTGTGAGCCTCTCTGTCACTCACTGTTGTGTACTGTGTCCCTCTCACACTCACTGTTGTGTAAAGTGTCCCTCTCACATTCACTGTTGTGTACTGTGTCCCTCTCTCTCACTCACTGTTGTGTACTGTGTCCCTCTCTCACTCACTGTTGTGTACTGTGTCCCTCTCTCTCACTCACTGTTGTGTACTGTGTCCTCTCTCTCACTCACTGTTGTGTACTGTGTCCCTCTCTCTCACTCACTGTTGTGTACTGTGTCCCTCTCTCTCACTCACTGTTGTGTACTGTGTCCCTCTCTCTCACTCACTGTTGTGTACTGTGTCCCTCTCTCTCACTCACTGTTGTGTACTGTGTCCCTCTCTCTCACTCACTGTTGTGTACTGTGTCCCTCTCTCTCACTCACTGTTGTGTACTGTGTCCCTCTCTCTCACTCACTGTTGTGTACTGTGTCCCTCTCTCTCACTCACTGTTGTGTTCTGTGTCCCTCTCTCTCACTCACTGTTGTGTACTGTGTCCCTCTCTCTCACTCACTGTTGTGTACTGTGTCTCTCTCTCACTCACTGTTGTGTACTGTGTCCCTCTCTCTCACTCACTGTTGTGTACTGTGTCCCTCTCTCTCACTCACTGTTGTGTACTGTGTCTCTCTCTCTCACTGTTGTGTACTGTGTCCTCTCTCTCACTCACTGTTGTGTTCTTGTGTCCTCTCTCTCACTCACTGTTGTGTACTGTGTCCCTCTCTCACTCACTGTTGTGTACTGTGTCCCTCACTCACTCACTGTTGTGTACTGTGTCCCTCTCTCACTCACTGTTGTGTAATGTGTCCCTCTCACTCACTGTTGTGTACTGTTCCCTCTCTCACTCTCTGTTGTGACTGTGTCCTCTCTCACTCACTGTTGTGTACTGTGTCCCTCTCTCCCTCAATGTTGTGTCCCTCTCTCTCACTCACTGTTGTGTACTGTGTCCCTCTCTCTCACTCACTGTTGTGTACTGTGTCCCTCTCTCTCACTCACTGTTGTGTACTGTGTCCCTCTCTCTCACTCACTGTTGTGTACTGTGTCCCTCTCTCTCACTCACTGTTGTGTACTGTGTCCCTCTCTCTCACTCACTGTTGTGTACTGTGTCCCTCTCTCTCACTCACTGTTGTGTACTGTGTCCTCTCTCACTCACTGTTGTGTACTGTGTCCCTCTCTCTCACTCACTGTTGTGTACTGTGTCCCTCTCTCTCACTCACTGTTGTGTACTGTGTCCCTCTCTCACTCACTGTTGTGTACTGTGTCCCTCTCTCTCACTCACTGTTGTGTACTGTGTCCCTCTCTCTCACTCACTGTTGTGTAGTGTCCCTCTCTCTCACTCACTGTTGTGTCCTGTCTCCCTCTCTCTCACTCACTGTTGTGTACTGTGTCTCTCTCTCTCACTCACTGTTGCGTACTCTGTCCCTCTATCTCTCTCACTGTTGTGTACTGTGTCTCTCTCTCTCACTGTTGTGTACTGTGTCCATCTCCCACTCACTGTTGTGTACTGTGTCCCTCTCGCTCACTCACTGTTGTGTACTGTGTCTCTCTCTATCTCACTCACTGTTGTGCACTGTGTCCCTCTCTCTCACTCACTGTTCTGTACTGTGTGTCTCTCTCTCACTCACTGTTGTGTACTGTGTGTCTCTCTCTCACTCACTGTTGTGTTCAGTGTCCCTCTCTCTCACTCACTGTTGCGTACTCTGTCCCTCTCTCTCTCTCACTGTTGTGTACTGTGTGTCTCTCTCTCACTGCTGTGTCATGTGAGCCTCTCTCTCACTCACTGTTGTGTACTGTGTCCCTCTCTCTCACTCACTGTTGTGTACTATGTCCCTCTCTGTCACTCACTGTTGTGTACTGTGTCCTTCTCACACTCACTGTTGTGTAAAGTGTCCCTCTCAAACTCACTGTTGTGTACTGTGTACCTCTCTCTCACTCACTGTTGTGTACTGTGTCCATCTCCCACTCACTGTTGTGTACTGTGTCCCTCTCTCTCAGTCACTGTTGTGTACTGTGTCCCTCTCTCTCACTCACTGTTGTGTACTGTGTCCCTCTCTCTCACTCACTGTTGTGTCCTGTGTCCCTCTCTCTCACTCACTGTTGTGTACTGTGTCCCTCTCTCTCACTTACAGTTGTGTACTGTGTTCCTCTCTCTCACTCACTGTTGTGTACTGTGTCCCTCTCTCTCACTCACTGTTGTGTACTGTGTCCCTCTCTCTCACTCACTGTTGCGTACTCTGCCCCTCTATCTCTCTCACTGTTGTGTACTGTGTGTCTCTCTCTCACTGTTGTGTTCTGTGAGCCTCTCTCTCACTCACTGTTGTGTACTGTGTCCCTCTCACACTCACTGTTGTGTAAAGTGTCTCTCTCACACTCACTGTTGTGTACTGTGTCCCTCTCTCTCACTCACTGTTTTGGACTGTGTCCATCTACCACTCACTGTTGTGTACTGTGTCCCTCTCTCTCACTCACTGTTGTGTACTGTGTCCCTCTCTCGATCTCGCTTATGTGTAGGTTGTCCCTCTCCCTCACTCACTGTTAGCACTGTGACCCTGTCTCTCACTCATTGTTGTGTACTGTGTCCCTCTCTCTCACTCACTGTTCTGTACTGTGTGTCTCTCTCTCACTCACTGTTGTGTACTGTGTCTCTCTCTCACTCACTGTTGTGTTCGGTGTTCCTCTCTCACACTCACTGTTGTTTACTGTTTCCCTCTCTCTCACTCACTGTTGTGTACTGTTTCCCTCTCTCTCACTCACTGTTGTGTACTGTGTCCCTATGTCCCATTCACTGTTGTGTACTGTGTCCCTCTCTCTCACTCACTGTTGTGCACTCTGTCCCTCTCTCTCTCTCTCACTGTTGTTAACTGTGTCCCTCTCTCTCACTCACTGTTGTGTTCGGAGTCCCTCTCTCACACTCACTGTTGTGTACTGTTTCCCTCTCTCTCACTCACTGTTGTGTACTGTGTCTCTCTCTCTCACTCACTGTTGTTTACTGTGTCCCTCTCTCACTCACTGTTGTGTACTGTGTCCCTCTCTCTCACTCACTGTTGCGTACTCTATCCCTCTCTCTCTCTCACTGTTGTGTACTGTGTGTCTCTCTCTCACTGTTGTGTACTGTGAGCCTCTCTCTCACTCACTGTTGTGTACTTTGTCCCTCTCTGTCACTCACTGTTGTGTACTGTGTCCTTCTCACACTCACTGTTGTGTAAAGTGTCCCTCTCACACTCACTGTTGTGTACTGTGTACCTCTCTCTCACTCACTGTTGTGTACTGTGTCCCTCTCTCACTCACTGTTGTGTACTGTGTCCCTCTCTCTCACTCACTGTTGTGTACTGTGTCCCTCTCTCTCACTCACTGTTGTGTACTGTGTCCCTCTCTCTCACTCACTGTTGTGTACTGTGTCCCTCTCTCTCACTCACTGTTGTGTACTGTGTCCCTCTCTCTCACTCACTGTTGTGTACTGTGTCCTCTCTCTCACTCACTGTTGTGTACTGTGTCCCTCTCTCTCACTCACTGTTGTGTACTGTGTCCCTCTCTCTCACTCACTGTTGTGTGCTGTGTCCCTCTCTCTCACTCACTATTGTTTACTGTGTCCCTCACTCACTCACTGTTGTGTACTGTGTCCCTCTCTCTCACTCACTGTTGTGTACTGTGTCCATCTCTCTCACTCACTGTTGTGTACTGTGTCCCTCTCTCTCTCTCACTGTGGTGTACTGTGTCCCTCTCTCTCACTCACTGTTGTTTACTGTGTCCCTCTCTCTCACTCACTGTTGTGTACTGTGTCCCTCTCTCTCACTCACTGTGGTGTACTGTGTCCCTCTCTCACTCTCACTGTTGTGTGTTGTGTCCATCTCTCTCACACTCTGTTATGTACTGTGTTCCTGTCTCTCACTCACTGTTGTGAACTCTGTCCCTCTCTCTCTCTCACTGTTGTGTACTGTGTCCCTCTCTCTCAGTCACTGTTCTTTACTGTGTCTCTCTCTCTCACTGTTGTGTACTGTGTCCCTCTCTCGATCTCGCTTTTGTGCACTTTGTCCCTCTCCCTCACTCACTGTTAGCACTGTGACTCTGTCTCTCACTCATTGTTGTGTACTGTGTCCCTCTTTCTCTCACTCACTGTTGTGTACTGTGTCTCTCTCTCTCACTCACTGTTGTGCACTATGTCCCTCTCTCTCACTCACTGTTCTGTACTGTGTCCCTCTCTGTCACTCACTGTTGCGTACTCTGTCCCTCTCTCTCACTCACTGTCGTTTACTGTGTGTCTCTCTCTCACTCACTGTCGTTTACTGTGTGCCTCTCTGTCACTCACTGTTTTGTACTGTGTCCCTCTCTCTCACTCACTGTTGTGTACTGTGTCCCTCTCTCTCTCTCACGGTTGTGTACTGTGTGTCTCTTTCTCACTCACTGTTGTGCACTCTGTCCCTCTCTTTCTCTAACTGTTGTGTCCTGTGTCCCTCTCTCTCACTCACTGTTGTTTACTATGTTCCTCTCCCTCACTCAATGTAGTGTGCGCTCTCTCTCTCCCTCACTCACTGTTGTTTACTATGTTTCTCTCTCTCACGCACTGTTGTGCACAATACCTCTCTTTCTCTCTATCTCTCTAACTCAGTCACTATTGTAAACTGCGTCCCTATCACACACACACTGTTGTGATCTGTGTCCCTGCCCCACTCACAGTTGTGATCTGTGTGTTTTCACACTCACTGTTGTGTACTGTGTACATCTCTCACTCTCGCTGTTGTGTACTGTGTCCCTCTCAAGCTCACTGTTGTGTACTGTGTCCCTCTCACACTCACTGTTGTGTAAAGTGTCCCTCTCACACTCACTGTTGTGTACTGTGTCCCTCTCACACTCACTGTTGTGTACTGTGTCCCTCTCACACTCACTGTTGTGTAAAGTGTCCCTCTCACACTCACTGTTGTGTACTGTGTACCTCTCTCACTCACTGTTGTGTACAGTGTACGTTTCTCACACTCACTGTTGTGTACTGTGTCCCTCTCAAGCTCACTGTTGTGTACTGTGTCCCTCTCATGCTCACTGTTGTGTACTGTGTCCCTCTCAAGCTCACTGTTGTGTACTGTGTCCCTCTCAAGCTCACTGTTGTGTAGTGTGTCCCTCTCATGCTCACTGTTGTGTACTGTGTCCCTCTCAAGCTCACTGTTGTGTACTGTGTCCCTCTCACACTCACTGTTGTGTAAAGTGTCCCTCTCACACACACTGTTGTGTACTGTGTCCCTCTCTCTCACTCACTGTTGTGTACTGTGTCCCTCTCTCTCACTCACTGTTGTGTACTGTATCCCTCTCTCTCACTCACTGTTGTGTACTGTGTCCCTCACTCTCACTCACTGTTGTGTTCTGTATCCCTCTCTCTCACTCACTGTTGTTTACTGTGTCTCTCTCTCTCACTGTTGTGTACTGCGTTCCTGGCTCTCACTCACTGTTGTATACTGTGTCCCTCTCTCTCACTCACTGTTTTTGTACTGTGTCCCTCTCTCGATCTCGCTTTTGTGTACTGAGTCCCTCTCCCTCACTCACTGTTAGCACTGTGACCCTGTCTCTCACTCACTATTGTGTACTATGTGCCACTCTCTCTCACTCACTATTGTGTACTGGGTCTCTCTCTCTCTCACTCACTGTTGTGTACTGTGTCCCTCTCTCTCTCTCACTGTTCTGTACTGTGTGTATCTCTCTCACTCACTGTTGTGTACTGTGTGTCTCTCTCTCACTCACTGTTGTGTTCGGTGTCCCTCTCTCACACTCACTGTTGTGTACTGTGTCCCTATGGCCCATTCACTGTTGTGTACTGTGTCCCTCTCTCTCACTCACTGTTCTGTACTGTGTCCCTCTCTCTCACTCACAGTTCTGTACTGTGTCTCTCTCTCTCACTCACTGTTGTGTACTGTGTCTTTCTCTCTCACTCACTGTTGTGTACTGTGTCCCTCTCACTCACTCACTGTTGTGTGCTGTGTCCCTCTCTCTCACTCACTGTTGCGTACTCTGTCCCTCTCTCTCTCACTGTTGTGTACTGTGTCTCTCTCTCTCTCACTGTTTTGTACTGTGAGCCTCTCTCTCACTCACTGTTGTGCACTGTGTCCCTCTCTCTCACTCACTGTTGTGTACTGTGTCCCTCTCTCCACTCACTGTTGTGTACTGTGTCCCTCTCTCTCACTTACTGTTGTGCACTCTGTCCCTCTCTCTCTCTCACTGTTGTGTACTGTGTCCCTCTCTCTCACTCACTGATGTGTACTGTGTCGCTCTCTCACTCACTGTCGTTTACT
The DNA here is from genome assembly GCA_030390025.1 of Squalus acanthias. Classification (NCBI taxonomy): domain Eukaryota; kingdom Metazoa; phylum Chordata; class Chondrichthyes; order Squaliformes; family Squalidae; genus Squalus; species Squalus acanthias. The sequence continues at coordinate 30,326,117 of CM059449.1, read as the reverse complement.
GTGTCCCTCTCTCTCACTCACTGTCGTTTACTGTGTGTCTCTCTCTCACTCACTGTTGTGTACTGTGTGTCTCTCTCTCAGTCACTGTTGTGCACTCTGTCCCTCTCTTTCTCTAACTGTTGTGTCCTGTGTCCCTCTCTCTCTCACACACACTGTTGTTTACTGTGTTCCTCTCCCTCACTCAATGTAGTGTGCGCTCTCTCTCTCCCTCACTCACTGTTGTTTACTATGTACCTCTCTATCACTCACTGTTGAGTACTGTCTCTCTCTTTCTCTCTCTCACGCACAGTTGTGCACAATCCCTCTCTTTCTCTCTATCTCTCTAACTCAGTCACTATTGTAAACTGTGTCCCTCTCACACACACACTGTTGTGATCTGTGTCCTTTCACACTCACTGTTGTGTACTGTGTACGTCTCTCACACTCGCTGTTGTGTACTGTGTCCCTCTCAAGCTCACTGTTGTGTACTGTATCCCTCTCACACTCACTGTTGTGTAAAGTGTCCCTCTCACTCACTCTGTTGTGTACTGTGTCCCTCTCTCTCACTCACTGTTGTGATCTGTGTCCCTCTCACACTCACTGTTGTACACTGTGTCCCTCTGAAGCTCACTGTTGTGTACTGTGTCCCTCTCCAACTCACTGTCGTTTACAGTGTCCCTCTCTCTCACTCACTGTTTTGTACTGTGTCCCTCTCTCTCACTCACTGTTGTTTACTGTGACCTTTCTCTCACTCACTGTTGTGTACTGTGTCTCTCACTCAAATACTGTTGTGTAGTGTGTCCCTCTCTCTCACTCACTGTTGTTTACTTTGTCGCTCTCTCACACACACTGTTTTGTATTGTGTCCAATCTCTCTCACTCACTGTTGTGCACTGTGTCCCTCTCTCCCACTCACTGTCGTGTACTGTGTCCCTTTCCCTCACTCACTGTTGTTTACTATGTTCCTCTCTCACTCACTTTTGCGTACTGTTTGTCTCTCTCTCCCTCACTCTCTGTTTTTTACTATGTTCCTCTCTCTCACTCACTGTTGTGTACTGTGTTCCTGTCTCTCACTTCCTGTTCTGTACTGTCTCTCTCTCCCTCACTCTCTCTTTTTTACTATGTTCCTCTCTCTCACTCACTGTTGAGTACTGTCTCTCTCTCACACTCACTTTTGTGTACTGTGTCTCTCTCTCTCACACTCACTGTTGTGTTCTGTGTTCCTCTCTCTGACTCACTGTTGAGTACTGTCTCTCTCTCACACTCACTGTTGTGTATTGTCTCTCGCTCTCACACTCACTGTTGTGTACTATCTCTCTCTCTCACTCAGTGCTGTGTACTGTCTCTCGCTCTCTCTCTCTCTCTCACGCACTCTTGTGCACAATCTCTCTCTCTCTCTATCTCTCTCCCTCAGTCACTATTTTATACTGTGTCCCTCTCACACACACACTGTTGTGCACTGTGTCACTCTCTCACTCGCTATTGTGCACTCTATCCCCAAGAATTTTGTGCCAATTTCTTCTGATGCGTTATGATATGAAGGCAAATTGCACACGAGAATATCTCATGTGGCAGCAGATAGCTGACGTAGCAGAATGTGCAGACGTTAGTGGGATCCTGTAACATGAAGGATTGGTGTCGTAAGATGTCGGTTGCAAGAAAGATATTTGAGGAATGTTAACAGCAGCAGGCTGCAGACCCAGCTCTCAGTATACAGGGCTGCCTTTCTAATGATCTGGCTTTATGAGAAGAGATTGAGGAAACTAAGCCTGTATTCTCTTGAATTGAGAAGAATGAGAGGGGATCTCTTTGAAGCATACAAAATTATTACAGGGCTTGATAGGATGGATGCTGGGAGAATGATTCCCTTGGCTGGGGAGTGTAGAACCAGGGGCCATAGTCTCCAGGATAAAGGGTAGGCCATTCAGGATCGAGATGAGACAAATTTCTTCACACAGAGTGTGCTGAATCTTTGGAATTCTCTATCCCAGAGGGCTGTGGAGGCTCAGTCATTGGGTATATTCAAAACAGAAGTCGATAGATTTCTGACTAGTAAGGGCATCAAGGGATATGGCGATAGGGCCGGTGAATGGAGTTGAGGCAGAAGATCAGCCATGATCTCATTGAATGGCGGAGCAGGCTCGAAGGGCCGAATGGCCTACTCCTGCTCCTATTTCTTATGTTCTTATGTTCTTCACGAATCATAGCATGCAGCGCAGAAGGATGCATTACCACTCATCATCTCTATGCCGGTGCTCTAAAAGAGCTAGAAAATTAATGCCATGCTCCAGCTCATTGCCCTTAGCCCTGCATTCATTTTCCTTATCATGTATATACACAATTTCCTTTTTAAAGTTATTAGTGAATATTCTTCCACCACCCTTTCAGGCATTGCATTTCAGATCATGTAAACTAGCTGAGTAAGAAACATTATCCTCATCTCCCCGTGCCTTTTTTGGCAATGATCTTAAATCTGTGTCCTCTGGTTACCGACCCTCCTGCCACTGGAAACAATTCCTCCCTATCTACTCTATCAAAACCCCTCGTAATTTTAAACACATCTATTAAATCGCCCCTTAACCTTCTCTGCTCAAAGGAGAACAATCCCAGCTTCTCTAGTCTCTCCCCATAACTGAAGCACCTCATCCCTGGTCCCATTCTGGTCAATCTCATCTGCGCCCTCTCCAAGGGCCTGACATTCTTTCGAAAGTGTGGGTTCCAGAATTACACAATTCTCCAGCTGAGGTCGAACCACTGTTTTATAAAGGTTTAACTTAACTTCCTTGCTTTTGTACTCTATGGCTTTATTTTTAAAGCTAAGGATCCAAAATGGTTTTTTAACATCTTTATCAACTTGTCCTGTCACCTCAAAGATTTGCATAAGTGACTTTCTTAAATAAACTCAACATTCCTAGATTATCTGACCATTAAAACTAATGGTCAGAAGTTCACAAGCTGTGGGTGCCCAGTTTCCTTTTTCGGGACACAGACCTCTCCTAAATGCGTAAAAGTAATATATTTCCCTCCTGGGTTTTTACATTGGTCAGATGGACTACAGATAACTTCCCTCTCTCCATATCACTGCTCAAAGCGAACTTCCATTTTTTAAAGCAAAAACACATTTTTAGTCCTTGAATCAAGATTGGCACTTGATCAGTCTGCTCCAGTTCAAAGATCTTACTCTGCTTCCTGATCTTCTCTGAGATGGGAAGGTGAGAGCGGTGCTACTGAGTGTGCAGTAATATCGAGAAACACCAGCAGAGGGAGAAAGAGAGAGGTATAGGTGAGTGCAGTAACACAGAGACGCCTGCAGAGGGAGAAAGAGAGAGGTATAGGTGAGTGCAGTAATATCGAGAAACACCAGCAGAGGGAGAAAGAGAGAGGTATAGGTGAGTGCAGTAACACAGAGACGCCTGCAGAGGGAGAAAGAGAGAGGTATAGGTGAGTGCAGTAATACAGAGACGCCTGCAGAGGGAGAAAGAGAGAGGTTTAGGTGAGTGCAGTAATATAGAGACGCCAGCAGAGGGAGAAAGAGAGAGGTATAGGTGAGTGCAGCAAAACAGAGACAGCTGCAGAGGGAGAAAGAGAGAGGTGTACCTGTGTGCTGTGATACAGAGACAGCTGCAGAGGAGAGAGAGAGGTGTAACTGAGGGCAGTGATACAGATACACCTGCAAGGGGAGATAGAGAGGTGTTTCGATAATGCGGTGATACAGAGACACCAGTAGAGGGAGGTAGAGATAGGTGTAACTGAGTGTGCAGTGATACAGAGAGATACCAGCAGAGGTACATAAAGAGAGAGGTTTATGAAGGTGTGTATTCGAAGCCACAGAGGCATAGGCAGGACCCGTTTAATGCAGATATCACTGAGCAAAGCCTCTCTTGTAATGATGGGATAATGTAGAGTGAAGTAAAGGGGCTTAGTAAAAGCAGACAACGATTCCGTAAGAACCTCAGAGACAGACACTGCCGGAAGCTCATTGGGTAAAGCACAGGGGCAGCTACACAGCACACAGACTGTACAGGATGAGCAGGGCAAAGGGGAGGAACCTCAGGATCAAACAGGGAGCGAGGGACAATAGCAGAGGGTTGGAAGCACAGAAAGAGAGCTAGGAAAAAGAACCATCAAGCAAGACTTGTTAAGCGAAGGCGTTTGAGAGAAACAAGCAGCAACTTCACACAGTGGAGTGTACCTGTGCAGGTGAGTGAGGCTAACCAAGTTCCATCAGTCCCGGCTCAATTAAATAGGATTACATAGGATAGTTCATGCCGGCGTTTATGCTCCACTCGAGCCTCCTCCCGTCTTTCCTCGTCTAAATCTATCAGCATAACCCTCTATTCCCTTCTCCCTCATATGCTTGTCCAGCCTCCCCTTAAATGCATCTATACTGTTCGCTTCAACCACTCCCTTTGGTAGCGAGTTCCACATTCTCACCACTCTCTGGGTAAAGAAGTTTCTTCTGAATTCCCTATTGGATTTCTTGGTGAGTATATTATATTGATGGCCTCTAGTTATGCTCTCCCGTACAGGTGGAAACATTCTCTCTCTATCCACGCTATAAAAACCTTTCATAATTTTAAAGATCTCACTGAGGTCACCCCTCAGTTTTAATTTTTCAAGAGAAAAGAGATCCAGCCTGTTCATCCTTTCCTGATATGTATACCCTCACATTTCTTGTATCATGCTTGTAAATCTTCCCTGCACCCTCTCCAGTGCCTCTATATCTATTTTATAACATGGTGCCCAGCACTGTACGCAGTACTCTAAGTGTGGTCTAATCAAGGTTCGATGCAAGTTTAGCCTAACTTCCCTACTTTTCAATTCAATCCCTCCAAAAATAAACCCTGGTTCTTGGTTTGCTTTTGTTGGCCTTGCTAATCTGTGTCGCAACTTTTAGTGATTCCAGCATTTGTACTGCGAGATTCCTTTGTTCCTCTACCCATGCTAGACTTGCAACCCCCAAGTAATAAGTGACCTCCCTATTCTTCCTACCAAAATGAAATAGCTCACATTTATTTGTGTTGAACTTCTTTTGGCATTTATGTGCCCATTCTGCAAGTTTCTTTCTTCGTTCATGGGATATGGGCGTCGCTGGCAAGGCCAGAATTTATTGCCAATCCCCAAATGCTATTGAGAAGGTGATGGTGAGCCGCCTTCTTCAACCACTGCTGTCCAACGATGGGCCGAATTGTTTCCTTCTGTGCTGGAAGATTCTATGATGAATTTAAAAACTCAAAGAAGGGCCGTGCACCTGCTAAATGCGGGAGAACCTGGGTGGAGCATGAGCCGTGCGAACTCCGGCTAGTTTCTCGAGTGCTGCAGCAGGTTCCTTAAAGGGACCCTGGATGCTGTGAAAGCAGCGGTAGGGGAAGTGCAGCTCTCCCGGTTGAACTACTGCTCCTGAAGTTTAAAACATAAGAAATAGGAGCAGGAGTAGGCCATCGGCCCCTCGAGCCAGCTTCACCATTCAATACCATCATGGCTGATCTTCTAACTCATCTCCACTTCCCTACACTATCCCCATATCCCTTGATTCCCTTAATATTCAAAAATCTATCGATCTCTATCTTGAATATACTCAACGACTGATCCCCCACAGCACTCTGGGGTAGAGAATTCCAAAGATTCCCCACCCTCTGAGTGAAGAAATTTCTCCTCATCTCAGTCCTAAATGATTGACCCCTTATTCTGAGACTGTGACCCCTGGTCCTAGTCTCCCCAGCCAGGGGAAACATCCTCCCTGCATCTATCCTGTCAAACCCTGTAAGAATTTTGTATGTTTCAATGTGATCACCTCTCATTCTTCTAAACTCTAGAGAATATAGGCCCAGTCTACTCAATCTGTCCTCATAGGGCAATCCCCCCCATCCCAGGAACCAGTCTGGTGAACCTTCGTTGCACTCCCTCTCTGGCAAGTATAATCTTCCTTAGGTAAGGAGACGAAAACTGTACACAATACTCCAGGTGTGGTCTCACCAGGGCCCTATATAATTGCAGTAAGACGTCTTTACACTTATACTCAAATCCTCTTGTAATAAAGGCCAACATGCATTCCATTTGCTTTCCTAATTGCTTGCTGTACCTGTATGTTAACTTTCAGTGATTCGTGTACAAGGACACCCAGGTCCCTCTGAACACCAACATTTCCCAATCTCTCTCCTTTTAAAAAATACACTGCTTTTCTATTTTTCCTACCGAAGTGGATAACTTCACATTTCTCCACATTATATTCCATTTGCCATGTTCTTCCCCACCCACTTAGCCTGTTTATATCCCCTTGAAGCCTCCTTGCATCCTCCTCATAACTTACATTTCCACCCAGCTTTGTATCATCAGCAAACTTGGATATTTTACATTTGGTCCCCTCATCCAAATCATTGATGTAGATTGTGAATAGCTGATGCCCAAGCACTGATCCTTGCAGTGCCCCATAGTTACAGCCTGCCAACCCAAAAATGACCCCTTTACTCCTAATTCTGTCCATTAACCAATCCTCAATCCATGCTAATTTATTACCCCCAATCCCATGAGCCCCAATATTGTTTAATGACCTCTTGTGTGGCTCCTTATCGAATGCTTTCTGAAAATCCAAAGACACCACATCCACTGGTCCCCCCTTATCTATTCTGCTCGTTACAACCTCAAAAAACTCTAATAGTTTAGTCAAACACAATTTCCCTTTCATAAATCCGTGTTTACTCTGTCCAATCCGATAATTATTTTCTTAATGCCCTGTTGCCACGTCCTTAATAATAGATTTTGGCATTTTCCATACTACTGATGTCAGGCCAACTGGTCTGTAGTTCTCCGTTTTTTCTCTCCCTCCTTTCTTAAATAGTGGGGTTACATTTCCTACCTTCCAGTCCGTGGGAACCGTTCTAGAATTTATGGCATTTTGGAAAATGATAACCAATGCATCCACTATCACTATTGCCACCTCTTTTAAAACCCTAGGATGTAGGCCATCAGGTCCAGGGGATTTATCGGCTTTCAGTCCCATTAATTTCTTTCAGTTCCTCATTCTCGCGAGACCCTTGGTTCTCCACTATTTCAGGTAAGTTTTTTGTGTCTTCTTCCGTGAAGACAGACACAAAGTATTTGTTTCATTTCTCTGCCATTTCCTTATTCCCCATTATAATTGCTCCTTTCTCAGGCTGTAAGGGACCCACATTTACTTTCGCTAATCTTTTCCTCTTTAAATGCCAATTGAAGCTTTTACCTTATGTTTTTCTGACCCCCCCGAGTTTGCTCTCATATTCCATTTTCCCTTTCTTCATCAATTTCTTGGTCCTCTTTTGCTGAATTCTAAAATCTTCCCAATCCTCAGGCTTACTATTCTTTTTGGCAGCATTATAAGCCTCTTCCTTTGCTCTAATACTTTCTTTAACTAACTTGTTAGCCACGGTTGGACCACTTTTCCTGTGGGGATTTTGTGCCTTAAAGGAATGTATATTTGTTGTAAATGATGTATTAATTCTTTAACTGCTAGCCATTGCTCGTCCACTGCCATACCTTTTAATGTCGTTTCCCAATCTACGTTAGCCAACTCGCCCCTCCTCCTTTTCCATTTTGCCTATCTCTTCTAAAAGTTATGTATCCTGGAATATTTAGTTCCCAACCATAGCCACTTTGCAACCACGTCTCCATTATCGCTATTAGATCAAAGCTGTTCATTTCAATTTGCGCTATTAAGTCTTCTATTTTGTTGTGAATGCTTCGCACATTCAGATATAGTGCCTTTAGCGTTGACATATTTCTCTTTTTCTATGATGTCACCTTAGTCACTGATGCATTGTTACCTTTTTTACTCTCTCTGTCCCTTCCTGACCCACTCTGCTTATTTATACGCAAAAATCTACTCTGCTCTGGAGCCTTGACATTTCTTTCACGACTTTTAAATTTACTCATTCCTGGATCCTCCCGCCCCACCCCATCATTAGTTTGAAGCCCTGTCTACTGCCCTAGCTATTCGGTTCGCCAGGATACTGTTCCCAGCCGGTTTAAATGGAGCCCATCCCAGTGTAACAGCTCCCTCTTTCCCCAGTTCTGGTGCCAGTGCCGCATGAACCGTAAACTCTTCATCCCACACCACACTTTGAGCCATGAGTTTAAACCTCTAATCTGTTTGTCCCTATGCCATTTTGTGCATGGCTCAGGTAACAATCCAGAGATTATTACCTTTGAAGTTCTGCGTATTAATTTGGATCCTAGCTCCTCGAAATCCCTCAGCAGAAACGCATTCCTAGTTCTACCTATAGCGTTGGTTCCTACGTGGACCACGACAACTGGAGCCTTCCCCTCCCACTCCAAGTTCTTCTCCAGCTACGAGAAGATGTCTTTAACCCTGGCACCGGGAAGGCAACACACCCTTCGGAAATCTCGGTCGCGACTGCAGAGAACAATATCTATCCCCCTGACTATACATTCCCCTACCACAACTACAATCCCTTTCACTCCCCCCATTTGAATGGCCTCCTGCACCATGGTGCCATGGTCAGCCTGCCCGTCCATCCTGCAGGCTTTTCACTCATCCACACAGGCAGCAAGAACCTCATACCTGTTGGACAAGGGCAACGGCTGAGACTCCTCCAGCACTGCACCTGGGGTCCCCTTACCTGCCTGAGTTGCAGTCACACCATCCTGTCCCTGACCACTAACCAGACCTGTAGCACTATCTAACCTAAGGGGTGTGACTGCCTCCTGGATCAAAGTGTCCAGGTAACTCTCCCCATCCTTGATGCCCCGCAATGTCTGTGCTTCAGACTGCAGCTCACAAACTCTGAGCTGAAGTTCTTCAAGATGCAGGCACTTACTGCAAACGTAGTTGTCCAGGATCACAAAGCTCCCAACAAACTCCCACATGCTGCAGTTGCAGCACACCACCTGCACTGCCATCCCTATATGACCTTGATTTATTTAATTAAATTCGAAATGAGGTAACTTAGTTTACAGTGCAGTTTCCTGACTACTTACTTATAGAATCATAGAGTTATAACGGCACAGAAGGATGCCATTCGGCCCATCGAGTCCGTGCCGGCTCTCTGTAGAGCAATCCAGTCAGTCCCATCCCCCCACTCTATCCCCGTAGCCCTGCAAGTTTATTTCCCTCAAGTGCCTATCCAGTCTCCCCTTGAGAACATTGAGGTCTCTGCTTCCACCACTTCCGTCGGCAGCGAGTTCCAGGTCCTCACCACTCGCTGCGTAAACAGTTTTTCTTCACGTCCCCCTGTATCTCTTGCCCAAAACCTTAAATCTGTGTCCCCTAGTCCTTGTACCATCAACCAGTGGGAACAGCCTTTCCCCGTCTAGCCTAGCCAAACCCGTCATAACCTTGTACACCTCTATCAAATCACCCCTCATCCTCCTTTGCTCTAATGAAAACAAATCCAGCTTCTCCAACCTGTCCTTGTAGCTAAGATCCCCCATCCCCGGAACCATTCTGGTAAATCTCCTCTGCACCATCTCAACTGCCTTCAAATCCTTCCTAAAGTGTGGTGACCAAAACTGGACGCAATACTCCAGTTGTGGCCTAACCAGCGCTTTATAAAGGTTCAGCATAACTTCTCTACTTTTGTACTCAATACCTCTATTTATGAAGCCCAAGATCCCATATGCTATGCTAACTGCTCTCTCAAGATATCACACCACCTTCAGGGACCTATGCACATTAACTTCCAGATCCCTCTTTCCCTGCACACTTTTTAAAACTGTACCATTAAGTGTATATTGCCACTCGCTGTTCCTTCTGCCAAAATGCCTCACCTCACACTTCTCTGTATTAAATTCCATCTGCCACTTGTCTGCACATTCTGCTGGCCTTTCCATGTCCTGTTGCAGTCGATTGATATCATCATCGCTGTTTGCCACACCCCCAAGATTGGTGTCATGAGCAAATTTAGACATTCTACTCTGTATTCCAATATCCAGGTCAGTTATATATATCAAAAAAAGCAGTGGCCCCAGCACTGACCCTTGGGGAACATCACTGTCTACCATCCTCCAGTCTGAAATACAGCCATGTACCACAATACGCTGTTTTCTATTTTTAAGCCAATTCCTTATCCAAGCTGCCACCGACCCTTCTATTCCATAAGCCTCAATTTTGTTAACCAGCCTTCTATGTGGTACCTCGTCAAAAGCCTTCTGAAAATCCATGTAGACAACATCCATTGCATTCCCTTCATCAATCCTCCCTGTTACTTCATCAAAAAATTCAATTAGATTAGTCAAATACGATCTGCCTTTAACAAATCCGTGTTGGCTCTCCTTAATTAGCTTAAACCACACCAAGTGCCCTTTATTTTTCTCCTTGATTATTGTTTCTAAAACTTTACCCTCCACTGATGTTAAACTGACCGGCCTGCAGTTACTAAGATTGTCTTTACACCCTTTCTTGAACAATGGTGTCACATTTGCCACTTTCCAATCCTCAGGCACCTGCCCCGCCTCTAGGGAAGATTGGAAAATTATGGCAAGCCCTACCGCTATCTCCTCCCCGAATTCCCTTAGCAACCTGGGATGCAAGCCATCTGGACCAGGCGACTCATCCACTCGAAGCATACCCAGCCTTTCTACTACATCCTGTCTATCAATTTTCGCCCCTTCCATTGCTTCTACCTTTTCCTCTACTACTGATAGTCTGTCAGCATCCACCACCTGAGTAAACACCGATACAAAGTCCTGATTGAGTATTCCAGCCTTGCCCTGTGCCTCTAAGCATATATCACCTTCTTTGTCTCCAATAGGACCCACCCCACCTCATACTACCCGCTTACTGTTTACATACCGGTAGAAGGTTTTTGGGTTCCCTTTTATGTTAACCGCCATTCTACTCTCATATTCTCTCTTTGCCAATCTTATTTTCATCTTCACTTCCCCTCTCAACTTATTGTATTTGGTCTGGTTCTCCCTTGAAGAATTCACCTGACATTCATCATACACCCTCTTTTTTTGTTTCACCATCTTCTCTATCTCCGTCATCCTCCAAGGAGCACTTGCTTTGTTTCCCTTACCCTTCACTCTTGTTGGGATGTACCTAGCCTGTACTTGGAACATCTCCTCCTTAAAGATCACCCATTGTTCCATTACAGTTTTTCCTGTCCGTCTTTGGTTCCATTTTACTAATCTAAATCTGATGATAGGATGATCACTCATACCCAAATGTTCTCCCACAGACACTTGGTCTAACTGGCCCACCTCATTCTCCAGCACCAGATCCAGCAATGCCTCCTTCCTAGTTGGGCTATGTACATACTCATCAAGGAAATTCGCCTGAACACATTTCAGAAATTCCAGCCCCTCCTTTCCCTTTACCCCAGCATTATCCCAATCGATATTTGGGTAATAAAAGTCCCCCAATATCACCACTCTATAGCTCTTGCATATCTCTGCCATTTCCCTGCAGATTTGCTCCTGTACCTCCCTCTACCTTCCTCTCACTATTTGGAGGCCTGTAGACTTCCCCCAATAGCGTGATCACACCCTTTTTGCTCCTCAACTCTAAACAAATGGATTCTGTCATTGTCCTCTCAAGAACATCCTCCCTTTCCAACACTACAATGTCTTCCTTAATCAGCACTGCCACCCCACCTCCCTTTTTTCCTTCACTATCTTTTCTAAACACCTTGTACCCTTGAATATTAAGTGGCCAGTCCTCACCGTTTCCATTATTGCCACAGGATCATATTGCCACACGGCTAATTGTGCTTGTAGCTCGCCAACCTTATTCCCCACACTTTGTGAGTTTACATATATGCATTCTCAACCCGTTTTTGAATTTTTCATAGTCTTTCTTAGTCTGCTCCTGTCTAATATGGTACTGCTTCCGCCTCTAGTACTACTTTCTTCTCTAGTACTATCCAACACACTCACTGTTTTATGCACCTTATTTTTCTTTTTTACTGGTGCTCATTCCCCTGCCAAGCTAGTTTAAACCCTCCCCAACAGCACCAGCAAACCTCCCTGCGAGAATATTGGTCCCGTCTCTGTAGAGGTGTAACCCGTCCAGCTTGTACAGGTCCCACCTTCTCCAGAAATGGTCCCAATACCTCAGGAATCCAAAGCCCTCCCTCCTGCACCATCTCTCCAGCCACACAGTTATCGGTTCTATCCTCCTATTCCTGTACTCACTAGCACGTGGCACCGGGCGAAATCCGCAGATTAAGACCTTTGAGGTCTAGCTTTTTAATCTCTTTCCTAGCTCCTTATAGTCTGCCTGCAGGACCTCATCCCTCTCTCTGCCTATGTCGTTGGTACCGATATGGACAATGACTTCTGACCGATCACCCTCCCCGCTAAGAGTGTTCTGCAGTCGCTCAGTGACATCCATGACCCTGGCACCAGGGAGGCAACATACCATCCTGGAGTCACGTCTGCGTCCACAGAAACGCCTATCTGTTCCCCATACCAATGAATCCCCTATCATTCCCTATCATTATTGCTCTTCCACTCTTCTTCCTCCCCCCTGTGCAGCTGTGCCACCCGTGGTGCCGTGGCCTTGACTCTGGCTGCTCTCCCCATCACCCCCACCAGTTTCCAGAACTGTGAACAAGTTAGCGAGCGAGATGAAATCAGGGGCAATCTGCCCTGCCTGCCTGGTCCTCCTTCTCTGTCTGGCGGTCACCCATTCCCTGTCTGCCTGTACATTCTGAGGATGCGGTGTGACCACTTCTAGAAACGTGCTTTCCAAGTATTTCTCAGCCTCGCAGTGCACTGTAGTGACTCCAGCTGCCGCACAAGCTCCGAAACCCAGAGCTCAAATTGCTGCAGTTGGCGACACTTCCTGCACACGTGGTCGTCCAGGCCGCAAGAAGCATCCAGGATATCCCACATGGCCCAGGATGTGAAAATCACGGGACTCAGCTGCCCTGCCATGCCTCTGGTTACCAGACTATGGAGGTAATTTAGCAGAAATAAAATTAAAACTTAACAAGAAATACTCAACAGCTACCCACCAATCAGCACCTCCCTCTATTAGATCTAGATTAAGTTAAGGAAACTGAAATTAAATATCTATCTGTCACACAAAGCACTACAAGCAGTATCGGCAAAAAGCAACAACTCCTTCCCCCTCTTTTCCGAATTCCCACTCTTGCCAAATTCCCAACTAAAGCACTCTGTTTAAGGCCACTCCGTTTACTCCTGCTCAACCGCTCCGCCAACTCCTCAGTACTTCTCGGCGATGCAGCAGGTCTAATTCTGATCCCCAACGTCAGCTGAGCTCCAGACACCAGTGGTTCACCTCTGTTATTAACCTTCAGGAGTGAATCGTTCCCTTTTACCCGCTGTGTGCTGTACATGTACAGGAGCTGACAGTGAGACACACACGGGCTGTACTGTACCAGACGGGAGTGAATCATTCCCCTTTACCCGCTGTGTACTGTACATGTACAGGAGCTGACCCTGAGACACACACGGGCTGTACTGTACCAGACGGGAGTGAATCATTCCCCTTTACCCGCTGTGTGCTGTACATGTACAGGAGCTGACCCTGAGACACACACGGGCTGTACTGTACCAGATGGGAGTGAATCGTTCCCTTTTTCCCGCTGTGTGCTGTACATGTACAGGAGCTGACAGTGAGGCACACACGGGCTGTACTGTACCAGATGGGAGTGAATCGTTCCCTTTTTCCCGCTGTGTGCTGTACATGTACAGGAGCTGACACTGAGGCACACACTGGATGTACTGTACCAGATGGGAGTGAATCATTCCCTTTTTCCCGCTGTGTGCTGTACATGTACAGGAGCTGACAGTGAGGCACACACGGGCTGTACTGTACCAGATGGGAGTGAATCGTTCCCTTTTTCCTGCTGTGTGCTGTACATGTACAGGAGCTAACACTGAGGCACACACTGGATGTACTGGACCAGATGGGAGTGAATCATTCCCTTTTTCCCGCTGTGTGCTGCACATGTACAGGAGCTGACAGTGAGACACACTCGCTGTGGTACCAGACAGGAGTGAATCGTTCTCCTTTACCCGCTGTGTGCTGTACATGTACAGGAGCTGACACTGAGACACACTCGCTGTGGTACCAGACAGGAGTGAATCGTTCTCTTTACCCGCTGTGTGCTGTACATGTACAGGAGCTGACACTGAGACACACTCGCTGTGGTACCAGACGGGAGTGGGTTAAAATGGGTTTACAACTTTGATATAAAAGGGGGCTTAAAATGGGGATGAAAAGAGTTTTAAAAAGTGGCTTTAACAATGGAGGTTTAAACGAGGGCTAAAGAGGGCTGTAAAAATATTTTGAAGATGGGATTAAAAATGGGTTTTGATAATGGGTTTAAAGGGAGGTTAAAGGGATTTTAAATGATGGAGTTTAATGTTGGAAAAAGGGTTTTAAAGGAGGTTTTTAAAATGGGAGATAAAAGGTGTTCACAATGGGTTTAACAGGAGAGATGAATGGGTTTTAAAAATGGTGAGAAAGATGAGATAAAAGGATTTTAAATGGGTTTTATAAAGAGGGGCCTGTTTTCTCAGACCGCGTCTCCGGAAGTGACCTCACCGCGTAGCCGCGCCGCCAACATGGCCGCCGGCCCAGCCGGGCCCCGCCCCCTCCCCGCCTGTCCGGGGTCAGGTGACTCCATCTCCCAGAGTGCCGCGCGGCCGGCGCGCTCCATCGATGGGGCCTGTTCATCCCCGCGCTGCATTGTGGGAAGGCGGGGCCGCCATCGCCGCCTCCCATGGACCGGAAGTTATTACAACTCCTTCACAGCGGGACAAAGTGTCCCTGAACAACATGGAATAGGGGGAACCACTTCCGTTAGAATGAGGGAGACAGTGGGGCAAACTCTGTGATATTTGATGTGTGTATTTGACTCCCCCTCCCCTGGATCCGGCAGAGTTTGTAGTCGGGGGGCCCCCGAGGTTCCTCTTGAACTGGAGGATTAATGATAGAGGCCAGCCGCTGGTGCCTGTAGCTCACCCGAGGCCGGGGATCAGATTCGGGCCTGCTGCATCGCCGGAGCATCCTGGGGAGTGGACGGAGGAATCTGAAGGTGGTTTGGGGGTGGGGTGGGATAGTTGTGCTGTGCAACCGGGAGAGCCGCACTCATCCTCCCGCTTCTTCAGCGACCTCCAGCTTCCATTTAAGGATCCCGCGGAACCTCCAGTATCTGGAGCTGGATCCTGCCAGCTTCTGGTTGATTGCCTGACTGTTGATAAGGGATGCCTGTCAGATTAGGGTTTACCAGCAGTGCGATACCAACAGGTGTGTATTTTTAATTAATCCATCGTGTTCCTTTACATACATAGATCGACTTCTGGGGGTCCTTTAAATACACAAATCGGTTTCCAGGGGTCCTGTGAAATCACAGATTGTGAACGGTGGTCTACGTTAAATACACAGATCGGTTACCGGGGGTCCTGTAAATGCGTAGATCAGGTCCCGCGGGATCTGCGGGTTCTTCAAATAAGGAGTTCGTGTTCCGGGGCCGAGGGGCGTTGGGGGGGAGGGGGCGGGGGTTCTTTAAATAAACCGGTCAGAGTCCGAGAGTCGTTTAAATAAACAGATCTGATTCAAGGTTTTCATTTAAATACAACGATTGGGTTCCAGGGATCTTTTTAATTCACCGTTCGGCTTCTGGGGTCATTTTGGGGCCACAGATTGGAGACCGGGTTCCACTAATTTCACAGATTGGTTATAAAAGGTCCTTTAAATATGTAGATCGGGAACCTGGGTCAACTTTTAACACACAGATCGGGGGCTGGGGCTCTCCAAATACACAGATAAATTACCAGGGATCCTTTAAATGCACAGATCGTGTCACACAGCGTCATTTAACAGGACATTTCGGGAACCCGGGGGTCCTTTAAATAAACAGATCGGCATACGGGGGTTATTTAAATATTGGTTGAAGATGGTTCCTTCAATACACAGATCGGGTTCAAGGGGTGTCCTTTAAATACACAGATCAGTTACCGGGGTTCTTTAAATGCGTAGATCTGTTGACGGGAGTCATTAAATATGGGAACACAGTGGTTCCATAACATTGCAGATACGGTTACATGGGTCCGTTAAATACACAGATCAGGGACCGTAGATGTCTTTTTAATAAACAGCTTGAGTTCCGAGGGTTCAGTTCCTGAGGCGGGACTGAGAATCGGTGAGTGAGAGGAAAGTGAGAGTCGGTGAGTGACGGGGGACTGAGAGTCAGTGAGTGAGGGGGACTGAGAGTCGGTGAGTGACGGGGGACTGAGAGTCAGTGAGTGAGGGGGACTGAGAGTCGGTGAGTGAGGGCGGACTGAGGGTCAGTGAGTGAGGGGGACTGAGATTCGCTGAGTGAGAGGGACTGAGAGTCGGTGAGTGAGGGGGGACTGAGAGTCGGTGAGTGAGGGGGACTGAGAGTCGGTGAGTGAGGGGGACTGAGAGTCAGTGAGTGAGGTGGGGGGGGCTGAGAGCCGTGGAATGAGGGTAGGATTGAGACTCAGTGAGTGAGGGGGGACTGAGTGCTGATGGGTGTTGGGGACAGTGTCGGAAAGTGAAGGGGACTGCAAGTCGGTGAGTGAGAGGGAACTGAGAGTCGGTCTGTAAGGGAGAGTGAGAGTTGGTGTGTGATGGGGGGCCTGAGAGTCAGTGAGTGAGGGTGGACTGAGAGTCGATGAGTGAGGTGGTGCTGAGAGTCAGAGAGTGAGGGGAGACTGTTGGTCGGCGAGAGAGGGGGATCTGAGAGTCGTTGAGTGAGGGGGGACTGAGAGTTGGTATGTGATGGGGGACTGAGAGTCGGTGAGTGAGGGGGGACAGAGAGTCGGTGAGTTAGGGGGGACTGAGAGTCAGTGAGTGAGGGGGGACTGAGAGTCGGTGAGTGAGCCGGGACTGAGATTCGGTGAGTGAGGGGAGACTGAGAGTCGGCGAGTGAGGGGGGAATGAGAGTCGGTGAGTGAGTGGTGACTATGAATAGGTGAGTGAGGGGAGACTAAGTTTCGGTGAGTGAGGGGTGACTAAGAATAGGTGAGTGAGGGGGGAGTGCGTGTCGGAGAGTGAGGGGGAACTGAGAGTCGATCTGTAGGGGGGAGTGAGAGTCGATGTGTGAGGGGGACAGAGAGTCGGTGAGTGAGGGGGAGGGAGAGTCGGTCAGTGAGCGGGGACTGAGAGTCGGAAAGTGAGTTCGGACATAGAGTCAGCGAGTGATGGGGTACTGAGATTCGGAGAGTGAGGGTTGACTGAGAGTCGGTGAGTGAGGGGGGACTGAGACTCAGTATATGAGGTGGGACTGAGAGTCGGTGAGTGAGGGGAATGAGAGTCAGTGAGTGAGGGGGACTGAGACTCTGTGTGTGAGCGAGGGACTGAGAGTCATTGAGTGAGCGGAGACTGAGAGTCGGTGAGTGAGGGGGAACTGAGAGGCGGTGAGTGAGGGGGGACTGAGTATCAGTGAGTGAGGGGGACTGAGAGTCGGTGAGTGAGGGGGGACTGAGAGTTGGTGAGTGAGGGGGGACTGAGAGTCGGTGAGTGAGGGGGGACTGAGAGACGGTGAGCGAGTGGGGACTGAGATTTGTTGTATGAGGAGGGACTGAGAGTCGGTGAGTGAGGCGGGTCTGAGAGTCGGTGAGTGTGGCGGGACTGAGAGGCGATGAGTGAGGGGGACTGAGAGGCGATGAGTGAGGGGGGACTGAGAGCAGGTGAGTGAGGCGGGACTGAGAGTCGGTGAGTGTGGCGGGACTGAGAGGCGATGAGTGAGGGGGGAGGGAGAGTCGAATAGTGAGGGGGGACTGGGAGTCAGAGAATGAGGGGCCTCTGAGAGTCGGTGAGTGATGGGGGACTGAGAGTCGGCGAGTGAGGGGGGACTGAGAGTCGGTGAGTGAGGAGTGACTGAGAGTCGGTGAGTGAGGGGGGACTGAGAGTCGGTGAGTGAGGGGGACTGAGAGTCGGTGAGTGAGGGGGGGACTGAGAGTCGGCGAGTGAGGGGGGACTGAGAGTCGGTGAGTGAGGAGTGACTGAGAGTCGGTGAGTGAGGGGGGACTGAGAGTCGGTGAGTGAGGGGGGACTGAGAGTCGGTGAGTGAGGGGGGACTGAGAGTCGGAAAGTGAGGGGGGACTGAGAGTCGGTGAGTGAGGGGGGACTGAGAGTCGGTGAGTGAGGGGGGACTGAGAGTCGGTGAGTGAGGGGGAGACTGAGAGTGGGTGAGTGAGGGGGACTGAGAGTCTGTGAGTGAGGGGGCACTGAGTGTCGGTGAGTGAGGGGGGACTGAGAGTCGATGAGTGTGGCGGGACTGAGAGGCGATGGGTGAGGGGGAGGGAGAGTCGGTGAGTGACGGGGAGCAGG
>CM059449.1:30270211-30307371 GCA_030390025.1 Squalus acanthias | reverse complement strand
CCTCACTCACCGACTGTCAGTTGCCCCTCACTCACCAACTCTCAGTCCCACATCGCTCACCGTCTCTCAGTCCCCCCTCACTCACTGACTCTCAGTCCCCCCTCACTCCCCGACTCTCAGTCCCACCTCACTCACCGACTGTCAGTTGCCCCTCACTCACCAACTCTCAGTCCCACATCGCTCACCGTCTCTCAGTCCCCCCTCACTCAATGACTCTCAGTCCCCCTGACAAACCAACACTCTGTCCCCCCTCACTAAGAGACACTCTGTCCCCCCTCACTCAGAGACACTCAATCCGCCCTCACTCACGAACTCTCATTCCCTCCTCACTTACCGATTCTCAGTCCCCCCTCACTCACCGACTCTCAGTCCCCCCTCACTCACCGACTCTCAGTCCAACCTCACTCACCGACTCTCAGTCCAACCTCACTCACCGACTCTCAGACCCCTCTCACACCGAAACTCAGTATCCCCTCACTCACTGACTCTCAGTCCCCCCTCACTCACCGACTCTCACTCCCCCCTTACATACCACTCTCAGTCCAACCTCACTCGCCGACTCTCAGTCCCCTCTCACTCACCGACCCTCACTCCCCACTCACTCACTGACTCTCAGTCCCCCCTCACTCACAGACTCTCCCTCCCCCTCACCCATCGCCTCTCAGTCACCCCTCGCTCACCGACTCTCACTCCCCACTCACTCACTGATTCTCAGTCCCCCCTCACTCACAGATTCTCAGTCCCTCTTCACTCACCGACTCTCAGTCCTCCCTCACTCACCCACTCACAGTCCCCTCCCACTCACCAACTCTCAGATCCCCCTCATTCTCTGACTCCCTGCTCCCCGTCACTCACCGACTCTCCCTCCCCCTCACCCATCGCCTCTCAGTCCCGCCACACTCACCGACTCTCAGTCCCCCCTCACTCACCAACTCTCAGTTGCCCCTCACTCACCAACTCTCACTCCCCCCTCACTCACCGACTCTCAGTCCCCCCTCACTCATCGACTCTCAGTCACCCCTCGCTCACCGACTCTCAGTCCACCCTCACTCACCGATTCTCCCTCCCCCTCACCCATCGCCTCTCAGTCACCCCTCGCTCACCGACTCTCACTCCCCCATCACTCAATGACTCTCACTCCCCCCTCACTCACCGACTCTCAGTCCCCCGTCACTCACCGACTCTCAGTCTCCCCTCGCTCACCGACTCTAAGTCCCCCCGTCACTCACCGACTCTCAGTCCCCCCTCACTCACCGTCTCTCACTCCCCCATCACTCAATGATTCTCAGTCCCCCCTCACTGACCGACTCTCAGTCTCCCCTCGCTCACCGACTCTCAGTCCCCCTCACTCACCGACTCTCAGTCCCCCCTCACTCACCGACTCTCAGTCCCCCCACACTCACCGACTCTCAGTCCCCCCTCACTCACCGACTCTCAGTCCCCCCCTCACTCTCAGTCCCCCCTCACTCACCGACTCTCAGTCCCTCCTCACTCACCGACTCTCAGTCCCCCCCTCACTCTCAGTCCCCCCCTCACTCACCGACTCTCAGTCCCTCCTCACTCACCGACTCTCAGTCCCCCCTCACTCACCCACTCTCAGTCCCCCCTCACTCACCCACTCTCAGTCCCCCCTCACTCACCGACACTCAGTCCCCCCCTCACTCACCGCCTCTCAGTCCCCCCTCACTCACCGACTCTCAGTCCCCCCTCACTCACCGACTCTCACTCCCACCTCACTCGCCGACTCTCAGTCCCCCCTCACTCACCGACTCTCAGTCCCCACTGACTCACCGACTCTCCGTCCCCCCTCACTCACCGACTCTCCGTCCCCCCTCACTCACCGACCCTCAGTCCCCCCTCACTCACCCACTCACAGTCCCTTCCCACTCACCAACTCTCAGATCCCCCTCATTTTCTGACTCCCTGCTCCCCGTCACTCACCGACTCTCCCTCCCCCTCACCCATCGCCTCTCACTCCCGCCACACTCACCGACTCTCAGTCCCCCCTCACTCACCGACTCTCAGTCCCCCCTCACTCACTGACTCTCAGTCCCCCCTCACTCACCGACTCTCAGTCCCCCCTCACTCACCCACTCTCAGTTATCCCTCACTCACCCACTCTCAGTCTCCCCTCACGCACCGAATCTCAGTCCCCCTAACTCACTGACTCTCAGTCCCCCCTCACTCACCGACTCTCAGTCCCCCTCATTCACCGACTCTCAGTCCCCCCTCACTCACCGACTCTCAGTCCCCCTCACTCAACGACTCTCAGTCCCCCCTCACTCACTGACTCTCAGTCCCCCCTCACTCACCCACTCTCAATCAAACCTCACTCACTAACTCTCTGGCCCCCCTCACACACCAACTCTCCCTCCCCGCTACAGACCAATTCTCAGTCCCACCTGACTCGCCAACTCTCAGTTCCCTCTCACTCTCCGACACACACTCCCCCCTCACTCACCTATTCTTAGTACCCCCTCACTCACCGTCTCTCAATCCCGCTCACTCACGGACTCTCATTCACCCCTCACTCACCGAATATCAGTTGCCCCTCACTCACCGACTCTCACTCCCCTCTCAATTATGGACTCTCAGTCTCCCCTCAGTCACCGACTCTCAGTTCCCCCTCACTCCCCGACTCTCAGTCCCGCCTCAATAACTGATACTCAGTCCCCCTCACTTACCGACTCTCAGAGGCCCCTCATTCTCTGACTCCCAGTCCCCCCATACTATTCGACTCTCCCTCCCCCCCACTCATCGCCTCTCAGTCCCGCCACACTCACCGACTCTCAGTCCCGCCTCACTCACCTGCTCTCAGTCCCCCCTCACTCACCGACTCTCAGTCCCCCCTCACTCACCGACTCTCAGTCCCCCCTCACTCATCGCCTCTCAGTCCCCCTCACTCATCGCCTCTCAGTCCCGCCTCACTCACCGACTCTCAGACCCGCCTCACTCACCCACTCTCAGTCCCCCCTCACTTACCGACTCTCAGTCCCTCCTCATACAACAAATCTCAGTCCCCCTCACTCACCGACTCTCAGTCACCCCTCACTCACCTGCTCTCAGTCCCCCCTCACTCACCGACTCTCAGTCCCCCCTCACTCATCGCCTCTCAGTCCCCCTCACTCATCGCCTCTCAGTCCCGCCACACTCACCGACTCTCAGACCCCCCTCACTCACCGACTCTCAGTCCCCCCTCACTTACCGACTCTCAGTCCCTCATCATACAACAAATCTCAGTCCCCACTCGCTCACCGTCTCTCAGTCCCCCCTCACTCACCGACTCTCAGTCCCCCTCACTCACCGACTCTCAGTCCCCCCTCACTCACCGACTCTCAGTCCCCCCTCACTCACCCACTCTCAGTCCCCCCTCACTCACTGACTCTCAGTCCCCCCTCACTCACCGACTCTCACTCCCCACTCACTCACTGACTCTCAGTCCCCCCTCACTCACCGATTCTCAGTCCCGCCACACTCACCGACTCTCAGTCCCCCTCACACATCGACTCTCACTCCCCCCCTACAGATCGACTCTCAGTTCCCCCTCACTCTCCGACACGCACTCGCCCCTCACTCACCTATTCTTAGTCACCCCTCACTCACCGACTCTCATTCCCCCCTCACTCGCCGACTCTCAGTCTCCCCTCACTCACCGACTCTCAGTGCCGCCACACTCACCGACTCTCAGTCCCGCCTCGCTCACTGATACTCAGTCCCCCCTCACTCACCGACTCTCAGTTCCCCCCTCACTCACCGACTCTCAGTCCCCCCCTCACTCACCGACTCTCAGTCCCCCCTCACTCACCGACTCTCAGTTCCCCCTCACTCACCGACTCTCAGTCTCCGCTCACTCAATGACTCTCAGTCCCTCGCTCACACACAGAGTCTCAGTCCCCCTCACTCACCGACTCTCATTCCCCTCACTCACCGACTCTCAGTCCCCCTCACTCACCGACTCTCAGTCCCCCCTCACTCACCGACTCTCAGTCCCCCTCACTCATCGACTCTCAGTCCCCCCTCACTCACGACTCTCAGTCCCCCCTCACTCACCGACTCTCAGTCCCCCCTCACTCACCGACTCTCAGTCCCCCCTCACTCACCGACTCTCAGTCCCCCCTCACTCACCGACTCTCAGTCCCCCCTCACTCACCGACTCTCAGTCCCCCCTCACTCACCGACTCTCAGTCCCCCCTCACTCACCGACTCTCAGTCCCCCTCACTCACCGACTCTCAGTCCCCCCTCACTCACCGACTCTCAGTCCCCCTCACTCACCGACTCTCAGTCCCCCCTCACTCACCGACTCTCAGTCCCCCCTCACTCACCGACTCTCAGTCCCCCCTCACTCATCGACTCTCAGTCCCCCCTCACTCACTGACTCTCAGTCGCCCCTCACTCACCGACTCTCAGTGCCCCTCACTCACCGACTCTCAGTCCCCCCTCAATCACTGACTCTCAGTCCCCCCTCACTCACCGACTCTCAGTCCCCCCTCATACACCGACTCACAGTCACCCCTCACATACCGACTCACAGTCCTCCCCTCACTCACCAACTCTCACTCCCACTCACTCACAGACTCTCAGTCCCCCCTCACATACCGACTCACACTCTCCCCTACAGACCGACTCTCAGTTCCCTCTCACTCACCGACACTCACTCCCCCCTCACTCACCTATTCTTAGTCCCCCGTCACTCACCGTCTCTCTATCCCGCTCACTCACGGACTCTCATTCCCCCCTCACACACCGAATCTCAGTCCCACTCACTCACCGAATCTCTGTCCCCCCCTGACTCACCAACTCTCAGTTGCCCCACACTCACCAACTCTTACTCCCCCCTCACTTATGCACTCTCAGTCTCCCCTCACTCACCTATTCTTAGTCCCCCGTCACTCACCGACTCTCAGTCCCCCCTCACTCACCGACTCTCAGTCCCCCCACACTCACCGACTCTCAGTCGCCCTCACTCTCCGACTGCCAGTTGCCCCTCACTCACCGACTCTCACTCCCCCTCACTCACCAACTATCAGTCTCCCATGAATCACAGACGCTCAGTCCCCCCTCACTCACCGACTCTTAGTCCCCCTCACTCACCATCTCTCAATCCAGCTCACTCACGCACTCTCAGTCCCCCATCGCTCACCGACACTCAGTCCCTCCTCAATCGCTGACTATAAGTCCCCCCTCACTCTCCGACACTCAGTCCCCCCTCACACACCGACTCTCAGTCCCCCCACACTCACCGACTCTCAGTCCACCCTCAATCACCGACTCTCAGTCCACCCTCAATCACCGACTCTCAATCCACCCTCACTCGCCGACTCTCAGTCCCGCCTCACTCACCGACTGTCAGTTGCCCCTCACTCACCAACTCTCAGTCCCACATCGCTCACCGTCTCTCAGTCCCCCCTCACTCACTGACTCTCAGTCCCCCCTCACTCCCCGACTCTCAGTCCCACCTCACTCACCGACTGTCAGTTGCCCCTCACTCACCAACTCTCAGTCCCACATCGCTCACCGTCTCTCAGTCCCCCCTCACTCAATGACTCTCAGTCCCCCTGACAAACCAACACTCTGTCCCCCCTCACTAAGAGACACTCTGTCCCCCCTCACTCAGAGACACTCAATCCGCCCTCACTCACGAACTCTCATTCCCTCCTCACTTACCGATTCTCAGTCCCCCCTCACTCACCGACTCTCAGTCCCCCCTCACTCACCGACTCTCAGTCCCCCCTCACTCACCGACTCTCAATCCACCCTCACTCGCCGACTCTCAGTCCCGCCTCACTCACCGACTGTCAGTTGCCCCTCACTCACCAACTCTCAGTCCCACATCGCTCACCGTCTCTCAGTCCCCCCTCACTCACTGACTCTCAGTCCCCCCTCACTCCCCGACTCTCAGTCCCACCTCACTCACCGACTGTCAGTTGCCCCTCACTCACCAACTCTCAGTCCCACATCGCTCACCGTCTCTCAGTCCCCCCTCACTCAATGACTCTCAGTCCCCCTGACAAACCAACACTCTGTCCCCCCTCACTAAGAGACACTCTGTCCCCCCTCACTCAGAGACACTCAATCCGCCCTCACTAACGAACTCTCATTCCCTCCTCACTTACCGATTCTCAGTCCCCCCTCACTCACCGACTCTCAGTCCCCCCTCACTCACCGACTCTCAGTCCAACCTCACTCACCGACTCTCAGTCCAACCTCACTCACCGACTCTCAGACCCCTCTCACACCGAAACTCAGTATCCCCTCACTCACTGACTCTCAGTCCCCCCTCACTCACCGACTCTCACTCCCCCCTTACATACCACTCTCAGTCCAACCTCACTCGCCGACTCTCAGTCCCCTCTCACTCACCGACCCTCACTCCCCACTCACTCACTGACTCTCAGTCCCCCCTCACTCACAGACTCTCCCTCCCCCTCACCCATCGCCTCTCAGTCACCCCTCGCTCACCGACTCTCACTCCCCACTCACTCACTGATTCTCAGTCCCCCCTCACTCACAGATTCTCAGTCCCTCTTCACTCACCGACTCTCAGTCCTCCCTCACTCACCCACTCACAGTCCCCTCCCACTCACCAACTCTCAGATCCCCTCATTCTCTGACTCCCTGCTCCCCGTCACTCACCGACTCTCCCTCCCCCTCACCCATCGCCTCTCAGTCCCGCCACACTCACCGACTCTCAGTCCCCCCTCACTCACCAACTCTCAGTTGCCCCTCACTCACCAACTCTCACTCCCCCCTCACTCACCGACTCTCAGTCCCCCCTCACTCATCGACTCTCAGTCACCCCTCGCTCACCGACTCTCAGTCCACCCTCACTCACCGATTCTCCCTCCCCCTCACCCATCGCCTCTCAGTCACCCCTCGCTCACCGACTCTCACTCCCCCATCACTCAATGACTCTCACTCCCCCCTCACTCACCGACTCTCAATCCCCCGTCACTCACCGACTCTCAGTCTCCCCTCGCTCACCGACTCTAAGTCCCCCCGTCACTCACCGACTCTCAGTCCCCCCTCACTCACCGTCTCTCACTCCCCCATCACTCAATGATTCTCAGTCCCCCCTCACTGACCGACTCTCAGTCTCCCCTCGCTCACCGACTCTCAGTCCCCCTCACTCACCGACTCTCAGTCCCCCCTCACTCACCGACTCTCAGTCCCCCCACACTCACCGACTCTCAGTCCCCCCTCACTCACCTACTCTCAGTCCCCCCTCACTCACCTACTCTCAGTCCCCCCAAACTCACCAACTCTCAATCCTGCTCACTCACGCACTCTCAGTCCCCCCTCACTCAGCGACTCTCAGTTGCCCCTCACTCACCCACTGTCAGTCCCACATCGCTCACCGTCTCGCAGTCCATCCTCACTCACTGACTCTCAGTACCCCCCTTACTCACTGACTCTCAGTCCCCCTGACCAACCAACACACTGTCCCCCCTCACTCAGAGACACTCAAGCCGCCCTCACTCACCGACTCTCAGTCCCCCCTCACACACCGACTCTCACTCCCACCTCACTCACCGACTCTCAGTCTCCCCTCACTCACCGACTCTCAGTCCCCCCCTCACTCTCAGTCCCCCCTCACTCACCGACTCTCAGTCCCTCCTCACTCACCGACTCTCAGTCCCCCCCTCACTCTCAGTCCCCCCCTCACTCACCGACTCTCAGTCCCTCCTCACTCACCGACTCCCCCCTCACTCACCGCCTCTCAGTCCCCCCTCACTCACCGACTCTCAGTCCCCCCTCACTCACCGACTCTCACTCCCACCTCACTCGCCGACTCTCAGTCCCCCCTCACTCACCGACTCTCAGTCCCCACTGACTCACCGACTCTCCGTCCCCCCTCACTCACCGACTCTCCGTCCCCCCTCACTCACCGACCCTCAGTCCCCCCTCACTCACCCACTCACAGTCCCTTCCCACTCACCAACTCTCAGATCCCCCTCATTTTCTGACTCCCTGCTCCCCGTCACTCACCGACTCTCCCTCCCCCTCACCCATCGCCTCTCACTCCCGCCACACTCACCGACTCTCAGTCCCCCCTCACTCACCGACTCTCAGTCCCCCCTCACTCACTGACTCTCAGTCCCCCCTCACTCACCGACTCTCAGTCCCCCCTCACTCACCCACTCTCAGTTATCCCTCACTCACCCACTCTCAGTCTCCCCTCACGCACCGAATCTCAGTCCCCCTAACTCACTGACTCTCAGTCCCCCCTCACTCACCGACTCTCAGTCCCCCTCATTCACCGACTCTCAGTCCCCCCTCACTCACCGACTCTCAGTCCCCCTCACTCAACGACTCTCAGTCCCCCCTCACTCACTGACTCTCAGTCCCCCCTCACTCACCCACTCTCAATCAAACCTCACTCACTAACTCTCTGGCCCCCCTCACACACCAACTCTCCCTCCCCGCTACAGACCAATTCTCAGTCCCACCTGACTCGCCAACTCTCAGTTCCCTCTCACTCTCCGACACACACTCCCCCCTCACTCACCTATTCTTAGTACCCCCTCACTCACCGTCTCTCAATCCCGCTCACTCACGGACTCTCATTCACCCCTCACTCACCGAATATCAGTTGCCCCTCACTCACCGACTCTCACTCCCCTCTCAATTATGGACTCTCAGTCTCCCCTCAGTCACCGACTCTCAGTTCCCCCTCACTCCCCGACTCTCAGTCCCGCCTCAATAACTGATACTCAGTCCCCCTCACTTACCGACTCTCAGAGGCCCCTCATTCTCTGACTCCCAGTCCCCCCATACTATTCGACTCTCCCTCCCCCCCACTCATCGCCTCTCAGTCCCGCCACACTCACCGACTCTCAGTCCCGCCTCACTCACCTGCTCTCAGTCCCCCCTCACTCACCGACTCTCAGTCCCCCCTCACTCACCGACTCTCAGTCCCCCCTCACTCATCGCCTCTCAGTCCCCCCTCACTCATCGCCTCTCAGTCCCGCCTCACTCACCGACTCTCAGACCCGCCTCACTCACCCACTCTCAGTCCCCCCTCACTTACCGACTCTCAGTCCCTCCTCATACAACAAATCTCAGTCCCCCTCACTCACCGACTCTCAGTCACCCCTCACTCACCTGCTCTCAGTCCCCCCTCACTCACCGACTCTCAGTCCCCCCTCACTCATCGCCTCTCAGTCCCCCTCACTCATCGCCTCTCAGTCCCGCCACACTCACCGACTCTCAGACCCCCCTCACTCACCGACTCTCAGTCCCCCCTCACTTACCGACTCTCAGTCCCTCATCATACAACAAATCTCAGTCCCCACTCGCTCACCGTCTCTCAGTCCCCCCTCACTCACCGACTCTCAGTCCCCCTCACTCACCGACTCTCAGTCCCCCCTCACTCACCGACTCTCAGTCCCCCCTCACTCACCCACTCTCAGTCCCCCCTCACTCACTGACTCTCAGTCCCCCCTCACTCACCGACTCTCAGTCCCCCCTCACTCACCGACTCTCAGTCCCCCCTCACTCACCGACTCTCAGTGCCGCCACACTCACCGACTCTCAGTCCCCCTCACACATCGACTCTCACTCCCCCCCTACAGATCGACTCTCAGTTCCCCCTCACTCTCCGACACGCACTCGCCCCTCACTCACCTATTCTTAGTCACCCCTCACTCACCGACTCTCATTCCCCCCTCACTCGCCGACTCTCAGTCTCCCCTCACTCACCGACTCTCAGTGCCGCCACACTCACCGACTCTCAGTCCCGCCTCGCTCACTGATACTCAGTCCCCCCTCACTCACCGACTCTCAGTTCCCCCCTCACTCACCGACTCTCAGTCCCCCCTCACTCACCGACTCTCAGTCCCCCCTCACTCACCGACTCTCAGTTCCCCCTCACTCACCGACTCTCAGTCTCCGCTCACTCAATGACTCTCAGTCCCTCGCTCACACACAGAGTCTCAGTCCCCCTCACTCACCGACTCTCATTCCCCTCACTCACCGACTCTCAGTCCCACCTCATATACTGAGTCTCAGTCCCCCCTCACTCACCGACTCTCAGTCCCCCTCACACATCGACTCTCACTCCCCCCCTACAGATCGACTCTCAGTTCCCCCTCACTCTCCGACACGCACTCGCCCCTCACTCACCTATTCTTAGTCACCCCTCACTCACCGAAACTTAGTCTCCCCTCACTCACCTATTCATAGTCACCACTCACTCACCGACTCTCATTCCCCCCTCACTCGCCGACTCTCAGTCTCCCCTCACTCACCGAATCTCAGTCCCGGCTCACTCACCGACTCTCAGTCCCCCCTCACTCACCGACTCTCAGTCCCCCCTCACTCACCGACTCTCAGTCCCCCCTCACTCACCGACTCTCAGTCCCCGCTCACTCACCGACTCTCAGTCCCCCCTCACACACCAACTCTCAGTCCCCCCTCACTCACCGACTCTCAGTCCCCCCTCACTCACCGACTCTCAGTCCCCCCTCACTCACCGACTCTCAGTCCCCCCTCACTCACCGACTCTCAGTCCCCCCTCACTCACCGACTCTCAGTCCCCCCTCACTCACCGATTTTCAGTCCCGCCTCAGGAACTGAACCCTCGGAACTCAAACTGTGTTTTAAAAAGACATCTCCGGTCCCTGATCTGTTTATTAAACGGACCCATGTGACCGTATCTGCAAGGTTATGGAACCACTGTGTTCCCATATTTAATGACTCCCGTCAACAGATCTACGCATTTAAAGGACCCCGGATGCCGATCTGTTTATTTAAAGGACCCCCGGGTTCCCGAAATGTCCTGTTAAATGACGCTGTGTGACACGATCTGTGCATTTAAAGGATCCCTGGTAATTTATCTGTGTATTTGGAGAGCCCCAGCCCCCGATCTGTGTGTTAAAGTTTGATCCAGGATCCCGATCTACATATTTAAAGGACCTTTTATAACCAATCTGTGAAATTAGTGGAACCCGGTCTCCAATCTGTGTATTTAAATGACCCCAGAAGCCGAACGGTGAATTAAAAAGATCCCTGGAACCCAATCGTTGTATTTAAATGAAAACCTTGAATTAGATCTGTTTATTTAAACGACTCTCGGACTCTGACCGGTTTATTTAAAGAACCCCCGCCCCCTCCCCCCCCGCCCCACAACGCCCCTCGGCCCCGGAACACGAACTCCTTATTACAAGATCCCGCGGGACCTGATCTACGCATTTACAGGACCCCCGGTAACCGATCTGTGTATTTAACGTAGACCACCGTTCACAATCTGTGATTTCACAGGACCCCTGGAAACCGATTTGTGTATTTAAAGGACCCCAGAACTCGATCTATGTATGTAAAGGACCGCCCGGAACACGATGGGTTAATTTAAAAGACTACAGCCGGTTGGTATCGCACTGCTGGTAAACCCTAATCTGACAGGCGTCCCTTATCAACAGTCAGTCCATCAACCACAAGCTGGCAGGATCCAGCTCCGGATCCTGGAGGTTCCGCGGGATCCTTAAATGGAAACTGGAGGTCGCTGAAGAAGCGGGAGGATGAGTGCGGCTCTCCCGGTTGCACAGCACAACTATCCCACCCCACCCCCAAACCACCTTCAGATTCCTCCGTTCAGTCCCCAGGACGCTCCGGCGATGCAGCAGGCCTGGCCTCTGATCCCCGGCCTCCGATGAGCTACAGGCACCAGCGGCTGGCCTCTATCATTAATCCTCCAGTTCAAGAGGAACCTCGGGGCCCCCCCGACTACAAACTCTGCCGGATCCAGGGGAGGGGGAACGATTCACTCCCGTCTGGTACCACAGCGAGTGTGTCTCAGTGTCAGCCCCTGTACATGTACAGCACACAGCGGGTAAAGGGGAACGATTCACTCCTGAAGGTTAATAACAGAGGTGAACCACTGGTGCCTGGAGCTGAGCTGACGTTGGGGATCAGAATTAGACCTGCTGCATCGCCGGGAAGTACTGAGGAGTTGGCGGAGCGGCTGTGCAGAGCACAGAGCAGGAGTAAACGGAGTGGCCTTAAACAGAGTGCTTTAGTTGGGAATTTGGCAAGAGTGGGATTTCGGAAAAGAGGGGGAAGGAGTTGTTGCTTTTTGCCGATACTGCTTGTAGTGCTTTGTGTGACAGATAGATATTTAATTTCAGTACCCTGCCAGCTTGTGGTTGATGGACTGACTGTTGATAAGGGACGCCTGTCAGATTAGGGTTTACCAGCAGTGCGATACCAACCGGCTGTAGTCTTTTAAATTAACCCATCGTGTTCCGGGCGGTCCTTTACATACATAGATCGACTTCTGGGGTCCTTTAAATACACAAATCGGTTTCCAGGGGTCCTGTGAAATCACAGATTGTGAACGGTGGTCTACGTTAATCTAGATCTAATAGAGGGAGGTGCTGATTGGTGGGTAGCTGTTGAGTATTTCTTGTTAAGTTTTAATTTTATTTCTGCTAAATTACCTCCATTGTCTGGTAACTAGAGGCATGGCAGGGCAGCTCAGTCCCGTGATTTTCACATCCTGGGCCATGTGGGATATCCTGGATGCTTCTTGCGGCCTGGACGACCACGTGTGCAGGAAGTGTCACTAACAGCAGCAATTTGAGCTCTGGGTTTCGGAGCTTGTGCGGCAGCTGGAGTCACTACAGTGCACTGCGAGGCTGAGAAATACTTGGAAAGCACGTTTCTAGAAGTGGTCACACCGCATCCTCAGAATGTACAGGCAGACAGGGAATGGGTGACCGCCAGACAGAGAAGGAGGACCAGGCAGGCAGGGCAGATTGCCCCTGATTTCATCTCGCTCGCTAACCGGTTCACAGTTCTGGAAACTGGTGGGGGTGATGGGGAGAGCAGCCAGAGTCAAGGCCACGGCACCACGGGTGGCACAGCTGCACAGGGGGGAGGAAGAAGAGTGGAAGAGCAATAATGATAGGGGATTCATTGGTATGGGGTACAGATAGGCGTTTCTGTGGACGCAGACGTGACTCCAGGATGGTATGTTGCCTCCCTGGTGCCAGGGTCATGGATGTCACTGAGCGACTGCAGGACACTCTTAGCGGGGAGGGTGAACGGTCAGAAGTCATTGTCCATATCGGTACCAACGACATAGGCAGAGAGAGGGATGAGGTCCTGCAGGCAGACTATAAGGAGCTAGGAAAGAGATTAAAAAGCAGGACCTCAAAGGTCTTAATCTGCGGATTTTGCCCGGTGCCACGTGCGAGTGAGTACAGGAATAGGAGGATAGAACAGATAAATGTGTGGCTGGAGAGATGGTGCAGGAGGGAGGGCTTTGGATTCCTGAGGTATTGGGACCATTTCTGGAGAAGGTGGGACCTGTACAAGCTGGACGGGTTACACCTCTACAGAGACGGGACCAATATTCTCGCAGGGAGGTTTGCTGGTGCTGTTGGGGAGGGTTTAAACTAGCTTGGCAGGGGAATGGGCACCAGTAGAAAAGAAAAATAAGGTGCATAAAACAGTGAGTGTGTTGGATCACTAGAGAAGAAAGTAGTACTAGAGGCGGAAGCAGTACCATATTAGACAGGAGCAGACTAAGAAAGACTATGAAAAATTCAAAAACGGGTTTAGAATGCATATATGTAAACTCACAAAGTGTGGGGGAATAAGGTTGGCGAACTACAAGCACAATTAGCCGTGTGGCAATATGATCTTGTGGCAATAATGGAAACGGTGAGGACTGGGCACTTAATATTCAAGGGTACAAGGTGTTTAGAAAAGATAGTGAAGGAAAAAAGTGAGGTGGGGTGGCAGTGCTGATTAAGGAAGACATTGTAGTGTTGGAAAGGGAGGATGTTCTTGAGAGGACAATGACAGAATCCATTTGTTTAGAGTTGAGGAGCAAAAAGGGTGTGATCACGCTATTGGGGGAAGTCTACAGGCCTCCAAATAGTGAGAGGAAGGTAGAGGGAGGTACAGGAGCAAATCTGCAGGGAAATGGCAGAGATATGCAAGAGCTATAGAGTGGTGATATTGGGGGACTTTTATTACCCAAATATCGATTGGGATAATGCTGGGGTAAAGGGAAAGGAGGGGCTGGAATTTCTGAAATGTGTTCAGGCGAATTTCCTTGATGAGTATGTACATAGCCCAACTAGGAAGGAGGCATTGCTGGATCTGGTGCTGGAGAATGAGGTGGGCCAGTTAGACCAAGTGTCTGTGGGAGAACATTTGGGTATGAGTGATCATCCTATCATCAGATTTAGATTAGTAAAATGGAACCAAAGACGGACAGGAAAAACTGTAATGGAACAATGGGTGATCTTTAAGGAGGAGATGTTCCAAGTACAGGCTAGGTACATCCCAACAAGAGTGAAGGGTAAGGGAAACAAAGCAAGTGCTCCTTGGAGGATGACGGAGATAGAGAAGATGGTGAAACAAAAAAAGAGGGTGTATGATGAATGTCAGGTGAATTCTTCAAGGGAGAACCAGACCAAATACAATAAGTTGAGAGGGGAAGTGAAGATGAAAATAAGATTGGCAAAGAGAGAATATGAGAGTAGAATGGCGGTTAACATAAAAGGGAACCCAAAAACCTTCTACCGGTATGTAAACAGTAAGCGGGTAGTATGAGGTGGGGTGGGTCCTATTGGAGACAAAGAAGGTGATATATGCTTAGAGGCACAGGGCAAGGCTGGAATACTCAATCAGGACTTTGTATCGGTGTTTACTCAGGTGGTGGATGCTGACAGACTATCAGTAGTAGTGGAAAAGGTAGAAGCGATGGAAGGAGTGAAAATTGATAGTCAGGATGGACTGGAAAGTCTCGGTATATTTAGAGTGGATACGTCGCCTGGTCCAGATGGCTTGCATCCCAGGATGCTAAGGGAATTTGAAGAGGAGATAGGGAAGGGCTTGCCATAATTTTCCAATCTTCCCTAGATGCGGGGCAGGTGCCTGAGCATTGGAAAGTGGCAAATGTGACACCATTGTTCAAGAAAGGGTGTAAAGACAATCTTAGTAACTGCAGGCCGGTCAGTTTAACATCAGTGGAGGGTAAAGTTTTAGAAACAATAATCAAGGAGAAAAATAAAGGGCACTTGGTGTGGTTTAAGCTAATTAAGGAGAGCCAACACGGATTTGTAAAAGGCTGATCGTGTTTGACTAATCTAATTGCATTTTTTGATGAAGTAACAGGGAGGATTGATGAAGGGAATGCAATGGATGTTGTCGACATGGATTTTCAGAAAGCTTTTGATGAAGTACCACATAGAAGGCTGGTTAACAAAATTGAGGCTTATGGAATAGAAGGGTCGGTGGCAGCTTGGGTAAGGAATTGGCTTAAAAATAGAAAACAGCGTATTGTGGTACATGGCTGTATTTCAGACTGGAGGGATGGTAGACATTGATGTTCCCCAAGGGTCAGTGCTGGGGCCACTGCTTTTTTTGATATATATAACTGACCTGGATATTGGAATACAGAGTAGAATTTCTAAATTTTCCGATGACACCAAACTTGGGGGTGTGGCAAACAGTGAGCATGATATCAATCGACTGCAACACGACATGGAAAGGCCAGCAGAATGTGCAGACACGTGGCAGGTGGAATTTAATACAGCCAAGTGTGAGGTGATGCATTTTCTCAGAAGGAACAGGGTGAGGCAATATACACTTAATGGTACAGTTTTAAAGAGTGTGCAGGGACAGAGGGACCTGGGAGTGAATGTGCACAGGTCCCTGAAGGTGGCGGGACATATTGAGAGAGTGGTTAGCATAACAGATAGGATATTGGGTTTCTTAAATAGAGGTATTGAGTACAAAAGTAGAGAAGTTATGCTGAAACATTATAAAGCACTGGTTAGGCCACAACTGGAGTATTGCGTCCAGTTCTGGTCACCACACTTTAGGAAGGATGTGAAGGCCCTTGAGAGGGTGCAGAGGAGATTTAACAGAATGGTTCCGGGGATGGGGGATCTTAGCTACAAGGACAGGTTGGAGAAGCTGGATTTGTTTTCATTAGAGCAAAGGAGGATGAGGGGTGATTTGATAGAGGTGTACAAGATTATGACGGGTTTGGATAGGCTAGACGGGGAAAGGTTGTTCCACTAGTTGATGGTACAAGGACTAGGGGACACAGATTTAAGATTTTGGGCAAGAGATACAGGGGGACGTGAGGAAAAACTTTTTTACGCAGCGAGTGGTGAGGACCTGGAACTCGCTGCCGACGGAAGTGGTGGAAGCGGAGACACTCAATGTTTTCAAGGGGAGACTGGATAGGCACATGAGGGAAATAAACTTGCAGGGCTACGGGGATAGAGTGGGGGGATGGGACTGACTGGATTGCTCTACAGAGAGCCGGCACGGACTCGATGGGCCGAATGGCATCCTTCTGTGCCGTTATGACTCTATGATTCTATAAGTAAGTAGTCAGGAAACTGCACTGTAAACTAAGTTACCTCATTTCGAATTTAATTAAATAAATCAAGGTCATATAGGGATGGCAGTGCAGGTGGTGTGCTGCAACTGCAGCATGTGGGAGTTTGTTGGGAGCTTTGTGATCCTGGACAACTACGTTTGCAGGAAGTGCCTGCATCTTGAAGAACTTCAGCTCAGAGTTTGTGAGCTGCAGTCTGAAGCACAGACATTGCGGGGCATCAAGGATGGGGAGAGTTACCTGGACACTTTGATCCAGGAGGCAGTCACACCCCTTAGGTTAGATAGTGCTACAGGTCTGGTTAGTGGTCAGGGACAGGATGGTGTGACTGCAACTCAGGCAGGTAAGGGGACCCCAGGTGCAGTGCTGGAGGAGCCTCAGCCGTTGCCCTTGTCCAACAGGTATGAGGTTCTTGCTGCCTGTGTGGATGAGTGAAAAGCCTGCAGGATGGACGGGCAGGCTGACCATGGCACCATGGTGCAGGAGGCCATTCAAATGGGGGGACTGAAAGTGATTGTAGTTGTGGTAGTGGAATGTATAGTCAGGGGGATAGATATTGTTCTCTGCAGTCGCGACCGAGATTTCCGAAGGGTGTGTTGCCTTCCCGGTGCCAGGGTTAAAGACATCTTCTCGTAGCTGGAGAAGAACTTGGAGTGGGAGGGGAAGGCTCCAGTTGTCGTGGTCCACGTAGGAACCAACGCTATAGGTAGAACTAGGAATGCGTTTCTGCTGAGGGAGTTCGAGGAGCTAGGATCCAAATTAATATGCAGAACTTCAAAGGTAATAATCTCTGGATTGTTACCTGAGCCATGCACAAAATGGCATAGGGGCAAACAGATTAGAGGTTTAAACTCTTGGCTCAAAGTGTGGTGTGGGATGAAGGGTTTACGGTTCATGCGGCACTGGCACCAGAACTGGGGAAAGAGGGAGCTGTTACACTGGGATGGGCTCCATTTAAACCGGCTGGGAACAGTGTCCTGGCGAACCGAATAGCTAGGGCAGTAGACAGGGCTTCAAACTAATGATGGGGTGGGGCGGGAGGATCCAGGAATGAGTAAATTTTAAAGTCGTGAAAGAAATGTCAAGGCTCTAGAGCAGAGTAGATTTTTGCGTATAAATAAGCAGTGTGGGTCAGGAAGGGACAGAGAGAGTAAAAAAGGTAACAATGCATCAGTGACTAAGGTGACATCATAGAAAAAAAGAAATATGTCAACGCTAAAGGCACTATATCTGAATGTGCGAAGCATTCACAACAAAATAGAAGACTTAATAGCGCAAATTGAAATGAACAGCTTTGATCTAATAGCGATAATGGAGACGTGGTTGCAAAGTGGCGATGGATGGGAACTAAATATTCCAGGATACATAACTTTTAGAAGAGATAGGCAAAATGGAAAAGGAGGAGGGGCGAGTTGGCTAACGTAGATTGGGAAACGACATTAAAAGGTATGGCAGTGGACGAGCAATGGCTAGCAGTTAAAGAATTAATACATCATTTACAACAAATATACATTCCTTTAAGGCACAAAATCCCCACAGGAAAAGTGGTCCAACCGTGGCTAACAAGTTAGTTAAAGAAAGTATTAGAACAAAGGAAGAGGCTTATAATGCTGCCAAAAAGAATAGTAAGCCTGAGGATTGGGAGGATTTTAGAATTCAGCAAAAGAGGACCAAGAAATTGATGAAGAAAGGGAAAATGGAATATGAGAGTAAACTCGGGGGGGTCAGAAAAACATACGGTAAAAGCTTCAATTGGCATTTAAAGAGGAAAAGATTAGCGAAAGTAAATGTGGGTCCCTTACAGCCTGAGAAAGGAGCAATTATAATGGGGAATAAGGAAATGGCAGAGAAACTAAACAAATACTTTGTGTCTGTCTTCACGGAAGAAGACACAAAAAACTTACCTGAAATAGTGGAGAACCAAGGGTCTCGCGAGAATGAGGAACTGAAAGAAATTAATGGGACTGAAAGCCGATAAATCCCCTGGACCTGATGGCCTACATCCTAGGGTTTTAAAAGAGGTGGCAATAGTGATAGTGGATGCATTGGTTATCATTTTCCAAAATGCCATAAATTCTAGAACGGTTCCCACGGACTGGAAGGTAGGAAATGTAACCCCACTATTTAAGAAAGGAGGGAGAGAAAAAACGGAGAACTACAGACCAGTTGGCCTGACATCAGTAGTATGGAAAATGCCAAAATCTATTATTAAGGACGTGGCAACAGGGCATTAAGAAAATAATTATAGGATTGGACAGAGTAAACACGGATTTATGAAAGGGAAATTGTGTTTGACTAAACTATTAGAGTTTTTTGAGGTTGTAACGAGCAGAATAGATAAGGGGGGACCAGTGGATGTGGTGTCTTTGGATTTTCAGAAAGCATTCGATAAGGAGCCACACAAGAGGTCATTAAACAATATTGGGGCTCATGGGATTGGGGGTAATAAATTAGCATGGATTGAGGATTGGTTAATGGACAGAATTAGGAGTAAAGGGGTCATTTTCGGGTTGGCAGGCTGTAACTATGGGGCACTGCAAGGATCAGTGCTTGGGCATCAGCTATTCACAATCTACATCAATGATTTGGATGAGGGGACCAAATGTAAAATATCCAAGTTTGCTGATGATACAAAGCTGGGTGGAAATGTAAGTTATGAGGAGGATGCAAGGAGGCTTCAAGGGGATATAAACAGGCTAAGTAGGTGGGGAAGAACATGGCAAATGGAATATAATGTGGAGAAATGTGAAGTTATCCACTTCGGTAGGAAAAATAGAAAAGCAGTGTATTTTTTTAAAGGAGAGAGATTGGGAAATGTTGGTGTTCAGAGGGACCTGGGTGTCCTTGTACACGAATCACTGAAAGTTAACAGACAGGTACAGCAAGCAATTAGGAAAGCAAATGGAATGCATGTTGGCCTTTATTACAAGAGGATATGAGTATAAGTGTAAAGACGTCTTACTGCTATTATATAGGGCCCTGGTGAGACCACACCTGGAGTATTGTGCACAGTTTTCATCTCCTTACCTAAGGAAGATTATACTTGCCAGAGAGGGAGTGCAACGAAGGTTCACCAGACTGGTTCCTGGGATGGGGGGGATTGTCCTATGAGGACAGATTGAGTAGACTGGGCCTATATTCTCTAGAGTTTAAAAGAATGAGCGGTGATCACATTGAATAAGGGGTCAATCATTTAGGACTGAGATGAGGGGAAATTTCTTCACTCAGAGGGTGGGGAATCTTTGGAATTCTCTACCCCAGAGTGCTGTGGAGGCTCAGTCGTTGAGTATATTCAAGATAGAGATCGATAGATTTTTGAATATTAAGGGAATCAAGGGATATGGGGATAGTGCAGGAAAGTGGAGATGAGGTTATAGATCAGCCATGATGGTATTGAATGGTGAAGCTGGCTCGAGGGGCCGATGGCCTACTCCTGCTCCTATTTCTTATGTTCTAAACTTCAGGAGCAGTAGTTCAACCGGGAGAGCTGCACTTCCCCTACCGCTGCTTCGACGGCATCCAGGGTCCCTCTAAGAAACCTGCTGCAGCACTCGAGAAACTAGCCGGAGTTCGCACGGCTCATGCTCCACCCAGGTTCTCCCGCATTTAGCAGGTGCACGGCCCTTCTTTGAGTTTTTAAATTCATCATAGAATCTTCCAGCACAGAAGGAAACAATTCGGCCCATCGTTGGACAGCAGTGGTTGAAGAAGGCGGCTCACCATCACCTTCTCAATAGCATTTGGGGATTGGCAATAAATTCTGGCCTTGCCAGCGACGCCCATATCCCATGAACGAAGAAAGAAACTTGCAGAATGGGCACATAAATGGCAAAAGAAGTTCAACACAAATAAATGTGAGCTATTTCATTTTGGTAGGAAGAATAGGGAGGTCACTTATTACTTGGGGTTTGCGAGTCTAGCATGGGTAGAGGAACAAAGGAATCTCGGAGTACAAATGCTGGAATCACTAAAAGTTGCGACACAGATTAGCAAGGCCAACAAAAGCAAACCAAAAACCAGGGTTTATTTCTGGAGGGATAGAATTGAAAAGCAGGGAAGTTAGGCTAAACTTGCATCAAACGTTGATTAGACCACACTTAGAGTACTGCGTACAGTGCTGGGCACCATGTTATAAAATAGATATAGAGGCACTGGAGAGGGTGCAGGGAAGATTTACAAGAACGATGCTAGAAATGGGAGGGTATACAAATCAGGAAAGGATGAACAGGCTGGATCTCTTTTCTCTTGAAAAAATAAAACTGAGGGGTGACCTCATGAGATCTTTAAAATTATGAAAGGTTTTTATAGCGTGGATAGAGAGAGAATGTTTCCACCTGTACGGGAGAGCATAACTAGAGGCCATCAATATAATATACTCACCAAGAAATCCAATAGGGAATTCGGAAGAAACTTCTTTACCCAGAGAGTGGTGAGAATGTGGAACTCGCTACCAAAGGGAGTGGTTGAAGTGAATAGTATAGATGCATTTAAGGGGAGGCTGGACAAGCATATGAGGGAGAAGGGAATAGAGAGTTATGCTGATAGATTTAGACGAGAAAAGAGGGGAGGAGGCTCGAGTGGAGCATAAACGCCGGCATGAACTATCCTATGTAATCCTATTTAATTGAGCCGGGTACTGATGGAACTTGGTTAGCCTCACTCACCTGCACAGGTACACTCCACTGTGTGAAGTTGCTGCTTGTTTCTCTCAAACGCCTTCGCTTAACAAGTCTTGCTTGATGGTTCTTTTTCCTAGCTCTCTTTCTGTGCTTCCAACCCTCTGCTATTGTCCATCGCTCCCTGGTTGATCCTGAGGTTCCTCCCCTTTGCCCTGCTCATCCTGCACAGTCTGTGTGCTGTGTAGCTGCCCCTGTGCTTTACCCAATGAACTTCCGGCAGTGTCTGTCTCTGAGGTTCTTACGGAATCGTTGTCTGCTTTTACTAAGCCCCTTTACTTCACTCTACATTATCCCATCATTACAAGAGAGGCTTTGCTCAGTGATATCTGCATTAAACGGGTCCTGCCTATGCCTCTGTGGCTTCGAATACACACCTTCATAAACCTCTCTCTTTATGTACCTCTGCTGGTATCTCTCTCTATCACTGCACACTCAGTTACACCTATCTCTACCTCCCTCTACTGGTGTCTCTGTATCACCGCATTATCGAAACACCTCTATCTCCCCTTGCAGGTGTATCTGTATCACTGCCCTCAGTTACACCTCTCTCTCTCCTCTGCAGCTGTCTCTGTATCACAGCACACAGGTACACCTCTCTCTTTCTCCCTCTGCAGGCGTCTCTGTATTACTGCACTCACCAATACCTCTCTTTCTCGCTCTGCAGGCGTCTCTGTATTACTGCACTCACCTATACCTCTCTCTTTCTCCCTCTGCTGGCGTCTCTGTATTACTGCACTCACCTATACCTCTCTCTTTCTCCCTCTGCAGGCGCCTCTGTATTACTGCACTC
This sequence comes from Squalus acanthias, assembly GCA_030390025.1. NCBI lineage: Eukaryota > Metazoa > Chordata > Chondrichthyes > Squaliformes > Squalidae > Squalus > Squalus acanthias. Next base: position 30,285,538 of record CM059449.1, on the reverse strand, counting down.
ACCTATACCTCTCTCTTTCTCCCTCTGCTGGCGTCTCTGTATTACTGCACTCACCTATACCTCTCTCTTTCTCCCTCTGCAGGCGCCTCTGTATTACTGCACTCACCTTATACCTCTCTCTTTCTCCCTCTGCAGGCGTCTCTGTGTTACTGCACTCACCTACACCTCTCTCTTTCTCCCTCTGCAGGCGTCTCTGTGTTACTGCACTCACCTATACCTCTCTCTTTCTCCCTCTGCAGGCGCCTCTGTATTACTGCACTCACCTATACCTCTCTCTTTCTCCCTCTGCAGGCGTCTCTGTGTTACTGCACTCACCTATACCTCTCTCTTTCTCGCTCTGCTGGTGTTTCTCGATATTACTGCACACTCAGTGGCACCGCTCTCACCTTCCCATCTCAGAGAAGATCAGGAAGTAGAGTAAGATCTTTGAACTGGAGCAGACTGATCAAGTGCCAATCTTGATTCAAGGACTAAAAATGTGTTTTTGCTTTAAAAAATGGAAGTTCGCTTTGAGCAGTGATGTGGAGAGAGGGAAGTTATCTGTAGTCCATCTGACCAATGTAAAAACCCAGGAGGGAAATATATTACTTTTACGCATTTAGGAGAGGTCTGTGTCCCGAAAAAGGAAACTGGGCACCCACAGCTTGTGAACTTCTGACCATTAGTTTTAATGGTCAGATAATCTAGGAATGTTGAGTTTATTTAAGAAAGTCACTTATGCAAATCTTTGAGGTGACAGGACAAGTTGATAAAGATGTTAAAAAACCATTTTGGATCCTTAGCTTTAAAAATAAAGCCATAGAGTACAAAAGCAAGGAAGTTAAGTTAAACCTTTATAAAACAGTGGTTCGACCTCAGCTGGAGAATTGTGTGTAATTCTGGAACCCACACTTTCGAAAGAATGTCAGGCCCTTGGAGATGGCGCAGATGAGATTGACCAGAATGGGACCAGGGATGAGGTGCTTCAGTTATGGGGAGAGACTGGAGAAGCTGGGATTGTTCTCCTTAGAGCAGAGATGGTTAATGGGCGATTTAATAGATGTGTTTAAAATTACGAGGGGTTTTGATAGAGTAGATAGGGAGGAATTGTGTCCAGTGGCAGGAGGGTCGGTAACCAGAGGACACAGATTTAAGATCATTGCCAAAAAAGGCACGGGGAGATGAGGATAATGTTTCTTACTCAGCTAGTTTATATGATCTGAAATTCAATGCCTGAAAGGGTGGTGGAAGAATATTCACTAATAACTTTAAAAAGGAAATTGTGTATATACATGATAAGGAAAATGAATGCAGGGCTAAGGGCAATGAGCTGGATCATGGCATTAATTTTCTAGCTCTTTTAGAGCACCGGCATAGAGATGATGAGTGGTAATGCATCCTTCTGCACTGCATGCTATGATTCGTGAAGAACATAAGAACATAAGAAATAGGAGCAGGAGTAGGCCATTCGGCCCTTCGAGCCTGCTCCGCCATTCAATGAGATCATGGCTGATCTTCTGCCTCAACTCCATTCATCGGACCTATCGCCATATCCCTTGATGCCCTTACTAGTCAGAAATCTATCGACTTCTGTTTTGAATATACCCAATGACTGAGCCTCCACAGTCCTCTGGGGTAGAGAATTCCAAAGATTCACCATCCTCTGTGTGAAGAAATTTGTCTCATCTCGATCCTGAATGGCCTACCCTTTATCCTGGAGACTATGGCCCCTGGTTCTAGACTCCCCAGCCAAGGGAATCATTCTCCCAGCATCCATCCTATCAAGCCCTGTAATAATTTTGTATGCTTCAAAGAGATCCCCTCTCATTCTTCTCAATTCAAGAGAATACAGGCTTAGTTTCCTCAATCTCTTCTCATAAAGCCAGATCATTAGAAAGGCAGCCCTGTATACTGAGAGCTGGGTCTGCAGCCTGCTGCTGTTAACATTCCTCAAATATCTTTCTTGCAACCGACATCTTACGACACCAATCCTTCATGTTACAGGATCCTACTAACGTCTGCACATTCTGCTACATCAGCTATCTGCTGCCACATGAGATATTCTCGTGTGAAATTTGCCTTCATATCATAACGCATCAGAAGAAATTGGCACAAAATTCTTGGGGATAGAGTGCACAATAGCGAGTGAGAGAGTGACACAGTACACAACAGTGAGTGAGAGAGAGGGACACAGTATAAAATAGTGACTGAGGGAGAGAGATAGAGAGAGAGAGAGATTGTGCACAACAGTGCGTGAGAGAGAGAGAGCGCGAGAGACAGTGCACAGCACTGAGTGAGAGAGAGAGAGAGAGTACACAACAGTGAGTGTGAGAGCGAGAGACAGTACACAACAGTGAGTGTGAGAGAGAGACACAGTACACAACAGTGAGTGAGAGAGAGGAACACAGAACACAACAGTGAGTGCGAGAGAGAGAGACACAGTACAAAAAAGTGAGTGAGAGAGAGGGACACAGTACACCACAGTGAGTGAGAGAGATTGGACACATTACAAAACAGTGAGTGAGAGAAAGGTCACAGTAAACAACAGTGAGTGAGAGAGGGACACATTACACAACAGTGAGTGAGAGAGAGACACAACAGTGAGTGAGAGAGAGAGACACAGCACATAACCATGAGGGGGAGAGAGACACTTTCCACAACAGTGAGTGTGAGAGGCACACAGTGCACAACAGTGAGTAGGAGAGGGACACAGTACACAACTGTGTTTGAGAGAGAGGGACACAGTGCACAACAGTGTGTGTGTGAGAGGGACACTGTATACAATAGTGACTGAAGGAGAGAGATAGAGAGAGAGAGATTGTGCACTACAGTGCGTGAGAGAGAGGAAGCGAGAGACAGTACACAACAGAGAGTGTGAGAGAGAGACAGTACACAACAGTGAGTGAGAGAGAGACAGTACACAACAGTGAGTGAGAGAGAGACAGTACACAACAGTGAGTGAGAGACAGACACAGTACACAACAGTGAGTGAGAGAGGGACACACTACACCACAGTGAGTGGGAGAGAGAGACACACTACACAACAGTGAGTGAGAGAGAGGGACACAGTGCACAACAGTGAGTGAGAGAGAGAGAGACACAGTACACAACAGTGAGTGAGAGAGAGAGACAGTACACAACAGTGAGTGAGAGAGAGAGACACAGTACACAACAGTGAGTGAGAGAGAGACACAGTACACAACAGTGAGTGAGAGAGAGGGACACAGTGCACAACAGTGAGTGAGAGAGGGAAACACGACACAACAGTGAGTGAGAGAGAGACACTGTACACAACAGTGAGTGAGAGAGGGACACAGTACACAACAGTGAGTGAGAGAGAGACACACAGTCCACAACCATGAGTGAGAGAGAGGGACACAGTAGACAAAAGTGAGTGAGAGAGAGGGACACAATACACAACAGTGAGTGAGAGAGAGGGTCACAGGACACAACAGTGAGTGTGAGAGGGTGACACAGTACACAACAGTGAGTGTGAGAGAGGTACACAGTACACAACAGTGTGTGTGAGAGAGGGACACAGTACACAACAGTGAGTGAGAGAGAGGGACACAGTACACAACAGTGAGTGGGAGAGAGGGACACAGTGCACAACAGTGAGAGAGAGAGGGACACATTACACAACAGTGAGTGAGAGAGAGGGACACAGTACACAATAGTGAGAGAGAGACAGAGACACAGTACACAACAGTGAGTGAGAGAGAGGAACACAGTACACAACAGTGAGTGAGAGAGAGAGAGACACAGTACACAACTGTGAGTGTGAGAGAGACACAGTACACAGCAGTGATTGAGAGAGAGGGACACAGTACACAACAGTGATTGGAGAGAGGGTCACAGTGCACAACAGTGAAAGAGAGAGAGGGACACAGTACACAACAGAGAGTGGGAGAGAGGGACACATTACACAACAGTGAGTGTGAGAGAGACACAGTACACAACAGTGAGTGTGAGAGAGGGACACAGTACACAACAGTGAGTGTGAGAGAGACACAGTACACAACAGTAAGTGTGAGAGAGGGACACAGTATACAACAGTTAGTGAGCGAGAGAGACACAGTACACAACAGTGAGTGTGAGAGAGGTACACAGTAAACAACAGTGAGTGTGAGATAGACACAGTACACAACAGTGAGGGAGAGAGAGGGCCACAGTACACAACAGTGAGGAAGAGAGAGGGAACAAAGTACACAACAGTGAGTGTGCGAGAGGGACACAGGACACAACAGTGAGTGTGAGAGAGGAACACAGGACACAACAGTGAGTGTGAGAGCGAGACACAGTACACAACAATGAGTGAGAGAGAGGACACAGTACACAACAGTGAGTGAGAGAGGGACACAGTACACAACAGTGAGTGAGAGAGAGGTACACAGTACAAAACAGTGAGTGAGAGAGAGGGACACAGTACACAACAGTGATTGAGAGAGAGGGACACAGTACACAACAGTGAGTGAGAGAGAGGGACACAGTACACAACAGTGAATGTGAGAGAGGGACACAATAAACAACAGTGAGAGAGAGAGAGGGACACAGTACACAACAGTGAGTGTGAGAGAGGGACACAGTACACAACAGTGAGTGATAGAGATGGACAAAGTACACAACGGTGAGAGAGGGATAGGGACAACTGTGAGTGAGAGAGAGGGGCACAGTACCCAACAGTGAGTGAGAGAAAGGGACACAGTACACAACAGTGAGTGAGAGAGATACACAGTACACAACAGTGACTGAGAGAGAAAGGCACCGTACACAACAGTGAGTGTGAGAGAGACAGAGTACACAACAGTGAGTGTGAGAGAGGGACACAGTACACAACAGTGAGTGTGCGAGAGGGACAAAGTACACAACAGTGAGAGTGAGAGAGGGACACAGGACATAACAGTGAGTGTGAGAGAGACACAGTACACAACAGTGAGTGTGAGAGAGGGTCACAGGACATAACAGTGAGTGTGAGAGAGACACAGTGCACAACAGTAAGTGTGAGAGAGGGACACAGTACACAACACTGAGTGAGGGAGAAAGACACATTACACAACAGTGAGTGTGAGATAGACACAGTACACAACAGTGAGTGTGAGAGAGGGACACAGTACACATCAGTGAGTGTGTGAGAGGGACACAGTACACAACAGTGAGTGAGAGAGAGTGACACAGTACACAACAGTGAGTGAGAGAGAAAGACACAGTACACAACAGTGAGTGTGAGAGAGGTACACAGTACACAACAGAGAGTGTGAGATAGACACAGTACACAACAGTGAGTGAGAGAGAGGGATACAGTACACAACATTGAGTGTGTGAGAGGGACACAGTACACAACAGTGAGTGTGAGAGAGGGACACAGTACACAACAGTCAGTGAGAGAGAGGGACACAGTACACAACAGTGAGGGAGAGAGAGAGACACAGTACACAACAGTGAGTGAATGAGAGGGACACAGTACACAACAGTGAGTAAGAGAGAGGGACACAGTACAAAACAGTGTGTGTGAGAGAGGGACACAGTACACAACAGTGAGTGAGAGAGAGGGACACAGTACACAACAGTGAGTGTGCGAGAGGGACACAGTACACAACAGTGAGTGAGAGAGAGTGACACAGTACACAACAGTGAGTGAATGAGAGGGACACAGTACACAACAGTGAGTAAGAGAGAGGGACACAGTACAAAACAATGTGTGTGAGAGAGCGACACAGTGCACAACAGTTAGTGTGAGATAGACACAGTACACAACAGTGAGTGTGAGAGAGACACACAGTACACAACAGTGAGTGAGAGAGAGGTACACAGTACAAAACAGTGAGTGAGAGAGAGGGACACAGTACACAACAGTGAGTGAGAGAGGGACACAGCACACAACAGTGAGTGTGAGAGTGTGGCACATTACACAACAGTGATTGAAAGAGAGGGACACAGTACACAACAGTGAGTGAGACAGAGGGACACAGGACACAACACTGAATGTGAGAGAGGGACACAATAAACAACAGTGAGAGAGAGAGAGGGACACAGTACACAACAGTGAGTGTGAGAGAGGCACACAGTACACCACAGTGAGAGAGAGAGAGGGACACAGTACACAACAGTGAGTGAGAGAAAGGGACACAGTACACAACAGTGAGTGAGAGAGATACACAGTACACAACAGTGAGTGTGATTGAGACACACAGTACACAACAGTGAGTGAGCGAGAGAGACACAGTACACAACAGTGAGTAAGAGAGAGGGAACAAAGTACACTACAGTGAGTGTGCGAGAGGGACACAGTACAAAACAGTGAGTGAGTAGGACACAGTACACAACAGTGAGTGTGAGAGAGGGACAAAGTACACAACAGTGAGTGTGAGAGAGGGACACAGGACATAACAGTGAGTGTGAGAGAGACACAGTACACAACAGTAAGTGTGAGAGAGGGACACAGTATACAACAGTGAGTGAGAGAGAGGGACACAGGACACAACAGTGAGTGAGAGAGAGACACACAGTACACAACAGTGAGTAAGAGAGAGGGAACAAAGTACACTACAGTGAGTGTGCGAGAGGGACACAGTACAAAACAGTGAGTGAGTAGGACACAGTACACAACAGTGAGTGTGAGAGAGACACAGTACACAACAGTGAGTGTGAGAGAGGGACACAGGACATAACAGTGAGTGTGAGAGAGACACAGTACACAACAGTAAGTGTGAGAGAGGGACACAGTATACAACAGTGAGTGAGAGAGAGGGACACAGGACACAACAGTGAGTGAGAGAGAGGGACACAGTGCACAACAGTGAGTGTGCGAGAGGGACACAGTACACAAAAGTGAGTGAGAGAGAGGGAAACAGTACACAACAGTGAGTGTGAGAGAGACACAGTACACAACAGTAAGTGTGAGAGAGTGACACAGTGCACAACAGTGAGTGTGAGAGGGTGACACAGTACACAACAGTGAGTGTGAGAGAGGTACACAGTACACAACAGTGAGTGTGAGATAGACATAGTACACAACAGTGAGTGTGAGAGAGACACACAGTACACAACAGTGAGGGAGAGAGAGGGAACAAAGTACACAACAGTGAGTTTGCGAGAGGGACACAGTACACAACAGTGAGTGTGCGAGAGGGACAATGTACACAACAGTGAGAGTGAGAGAGGGACACAGGACATAACAGTGAGTGTGAGAGAGACACAGTACACAACAGTGAGTGTGAGAGAGGGTCACAGGACATAACAGTGAGTGTGAGAGAGACACAGTACACAACAGTAAGTGTGAGAGAGGGACACAGTACACAACAGAGAGTGAGGGAGAAAGACACATTACACAACAGTGAGTGTGAGATAGACACAGTACACATCAGTGAGTGTGGGAGAGGGACACAGTACACAACAGTGAGTGAGAGAAAGTGACACAGTGCACAACAGTGAGGGAGAGAGAGGGACACAGTACACAACAGTGAGTGTGAGAGGGTGACACAGTACACAACAGAGAGTGTGAGAGAGACACAGTACACAACAGAGAGTGTGAGATAGACACAGTACACAACAGTGAGTGTGAGAGAGGGACACAGTACACAACATTGAGTGTGTGAGAGGGACACAGTACACAACAGTGAGTGTGAGAGAGGGACACAGTACACAACAGTCAGTGAGAGAGAGGGACACAGTACACAACAGTGAGGGAGAGAGAGAGACACAGTACACAACAGTGAGTGAATGAGAGGGACACAGTACACAACAGTGAGTAAGAGAGAGGGACACAGTACAAAACAGTGTGTGTGAGAGAGGGACACAGTACACAACAGTGAGTGAGAGAGAGGGACACAGTACACAACAGTGAGTGGGAGAGAGGGACACAGTGCACAACAGTGAGAGAGAGAGGGACACATTACACAACAGTGAGTGAGAGAGAGGGACACAGTACACAATAGTGAGAGAGAGACAGAGACACAGTACACAACAGTGAGTGAGAGAGAGGAACACAGTACACAACAGTGAGTGAGAGAGAGAGAGACACAGTACACAACTGTGAGTGTGAGAGAGACACAGTACACAGCAGTGATTGAGAGAGAGGGACACAGTACACAACAGTGATTGGAGAGAGGGTCACAGTGCACAACAGTGAAAGAGAGAGAGGGACACAGTACACAACAGAGAGTGGGAGAGAGGGACACAGTACACAACAGTGAGTGTGAGAGAGGACACAGTACACAACAGTGAGTGTGAGAGAGGGACACAGTACACAACAGTGAGTGTGAGAGAGGACACAGTACACAACAGTGAGTGTGAGAGAGGGACACAGTACACAACAGTGAGTGAGAGAGAGAGACACAGTACACAACAGTGAGTGTGAGAGAGGGACACAGTACACAACAGTGAGTGTGAGAGAGGACACAGTACACAACAGTGAGGGAGAGAGAGGGACACAGTACACAACAGTGAGTGTGAGAGAGGGACACAGGACACAACAGTGAGTGTGAGAGAGGACACAGTACACAACAGTGAGTGTGAGAGAGAGACACAGTACACAACAGTGAGTGAGAGAGAGGACACAGTACACAACAGTGAGTGAGAGAGGGACACAGTACACAACAGTGAGTGAGAGAGAGGTACACAGTACACAACAGTGAGTGAGAGAGAGGGACACAGTACACAACAGTGATTGAGAGAGAGGGACACAGTACACAACAGTGAGTGAGAGAGAGGGACACAGTACACAACAGTGAATGTGAGAGAGGGACACAATAAACAACAGTGAGAGAGAGAGAGGGACACAGTACACAACAGTGAGTGTGAGAGAGGGACACAGTACACAACAGTGAGTGATAGAGATGGACAAAGTACACAACGGTGAGAGAGGGATAGGGACAACTGTGAGTGAGAGAGAGGGGCACAGTACCCAACAGTGAGTGAGAGAAAGGGACACAGTACACAACAGTGAGTGAGAGAGATACACAGTACACAACAGTGACTGAGAGAGAAAGGCACCGTACACAACAGTGAGTGTGAGAGAGACAGAGTACACAACAGTGAGTGTGAGAGAGGGACACAGTACACAACAGTGAGTATGCGAGAGGGACAAAGTACACAACAGTGAGAGTGAGAGAGGGACACAGGACATAACAGTGAGTGTGAGAGAGACACAGTACACAACAGTGAGTGTGAGAGAGGGTCACAGGACATAACAGTGAGTGTGAGAGAGACACAGTGCACAACAGTAAGTGTGAGAGAGGGACACAGTACACAACACTGAGTGAGGGAGAAAGACACATTACACAACAGTGAGTGTGAGATAGACACAGTACACAACAGTGAGTGTGAGAGAGGGACACAGTACACATCAGTGAGTGTGTGAGTGGGACACAGTACACAACAGTGAGTGAGAGAGAGTGACACAGTACACAACAGTGAGTGAGAGAGAAGACACAGTACACAACAGTGAGTGTGAGAGAGGTACACAGTACACAACAGAGAGTGTGAGATAGACACAGTACACAACAGTGAGTGTGAGAGAGGGATACAGTACACAACATTGAGTGTGTGAGAGGGACACAGTACACAACAGTGAGTGTGAGAGAGGGACACAGTACACAACAGTCAGTGAGAGAGAGGGACACAGTACACAACAGTGAGGGAGAGAGAGAGACACAGTACACAACAGTGAGTGATGAGAGGGACACAGTACACAACAGTGAGTGAGAGAGAGGGACACAGTACAAAACAGTGTGTGTGAGAGAGGGACACAGTACACAACAGTGAGTGAGAGAGAGGGACACAGTACACAACAGTGAGTGAGAGAGAGGACACAGTACACAACAGTGAGTGTGAGAGAGGGACACAGTACACAACAGTGAGTGTGAGAGAGGACACAGTACACAACAGTGAGTGTGAGAGAGGGACACAGTACACAACAGTGAGTGTGAGAGAGGGACACAGTACACAACAGTGAGTGTGAGAGAGGGACACAGTACACAACAGTCAGTGAGAGAGAGGGACACAGTACACAACAGTGAGTGAGAGAGAGGGACACAGTACACAACAGTGAGTGAATGAGAGGGACACAGTACACAACAGTGAGTAAGAGAGAGGGACACAGTACAAAACAGTGTGTGTGAGAGAGGGACACAGTACACAACAGTGAGTGAGAGAGAGGGACACAGTACACAACAGTGAGTGTGCGAGAGGGACACAGTACACAACAGTGAGTGAGAGAGAGTGACACAGTACACAACAGTGAGTGAATGAGAGGGACACAGTACACAACAGTGAGTAAGAGAGAGGGACACAGTACAAAACAATGTGTGTGAGAGAGGGACACAGTGCACAACAGTTAGTGTGAGATAGACACAGTACACAACAGTGAGTGTGAGAGAGACACACAGTACACAACAGTGAGTGAGAGAGAGGTACACAGTACAAAACAGTGAGTGAGAGAGAGGGACACAGTACACAACAGTGAGTGAGAGAGGGACACAGCACACAACAGTGAGTGTGAGAGTGTGGCACATTACACAACAGTGATTGAAAGAGAGGGACACAGTACACAACAGTGAGTGAGACAGAGGGACACAGGACACAACACTGAATGTGAGAGAGGGACACAATAAACAACAGTGAGAGAGAGAGAGGGACACAGTACACAACAGTGAGTGTGAGAGAGGCACACAGTACACCACAGTGAGAGAGAGAGAGGGACACAGTACACAACAGTGAGTGAGAGAAAGGGACACAGTACACAACAGTGAGTGAGAGAGATACACAGTACACAACAGTGAGTGTGATTGAGACACACAGTACACAACAGTGAGTGAGAGAGAGAGACACAGTACACAACAGTGAGTAAGAGAGAGGGAACAAAGTACACTACAGTGAGTGTGCGAGAGGGACACAGTACAAAACAGTGAGTGAGTAGGACACAGTACACAACAGTGAGTGTGAGAGAGGGACAAAGTACACAACAGTGAGTGTGAGAGAGGGACACAGGACATAACAGTGAGTGTGAGAGAGACACAGTACACAACAGTGAGTGTGAGAGAGGGACACAGGACATAACAGTGAGTGTGAGAGAGACACAGTACACAACAGTAAGTGTGAGAGAGGGACACAGTATACAACAGTGAGTGAGAGAGAGGGACACAGGACACAACAGTGAGTGAGAGAGAGGGACACAGTGCACAACAGTGAGTGTGCGAGAGGGACACAGTACACAAAAGTGAGTGAGAGAGAGGGAAACAGTACACAACAGTGAGTGTGAGAGAGACACAGTACACAACAGTAAGTGTGAGAGAGTGACACAGTGCACAACAGTGAGTGTGAGAGGGTGACACAGTACACAACAGTGAGTGTGAGAGAGGTACACAGTACACAACAGTGAGTGTGAGATAGACATAGTACACAACAGTGAGTGTGAGAGAGACACACAGTACACAACAGTGAGGGAGAGAGAGGGAACAAAGTACACAACAGTGAGTTTGCGAGAGGGACACAGTACACAACAGTGAGTGTGCGAGAGGGACAATGTACACAACAGTGAGAGTGAGAGAGGGACACAGGACATAACAGTGAGTGTGAGAGAGACACAGTACACAACAGTGAGTGTGAGAGAGGGTCACAGGACATAACAGTGAGTGTGAGAGAGACACAGTACACAACAGTAAGTGTGAGAGAGGGACACAGTACACAACAGAGAGTGAGGGAGAAAGACACATTACACAACAGTGAGTGTGAGATAGACACAGTACACATCAGTGAGTGTGGGAGAGGGACACAGTACACAACAGTGAGTGAGAGAAAGTGACACAGTACACAACAGTGAGGGAGAGAGAAAGACACAGTACACAACAGTGAGTGAGAGAGAGGGACACAGTACACAACAGTGAGTGTGAGAGGTGACACAGTACACAACAGAGAGTGTGAGATAGACACAGTACACAACAGTGAGTGTGAGAGAGGGACACAGTACACAACATTGAGTGTGTGAGAGGGACACAGTACACAACAGTGAGTGTGAGAGAGGGACACAGTACACAACAGTGAGTGAGAGAGAGGGACACAGTACACAACAGTGAGGGAGAGAGAGAGACACAGTACACAACAGTGAGTGAATGAGAGGGACACAGTACACAACAGTGAGTAAGAGAGAGGGACACAGTACAAAACAGTGTGTGTGAGAGAGGGACACAGTACACAACAGTGAGTGAGAGAGAGGGACACAGTACACAACAGTGAGTGTGCGAGAGGGACACAGTACACAACAGTGAGTGAGAGAGAGTGACACAGTACACAACAGTGAGTGAGAGAGAGGGACACAGTACACTACAGTGAGTGAGAGAGAGGGTCACAGTACACAACAGTGAGTGAGAGAGAGAGGGACACAGTACACAACAGTGTGTGAGAGAGAGGGACACAGTACACAACAGTGAGTGAGAGAGGGACACAGCACACAACAGTGAGTGTGAGAGTGTGGCACATTACACAACAGTGATTGAAAGAGAGGGACACAGTACACAACAGTGAGTGAGACAGAGGGACACAGGACACAACACTGAATGTGAGAGAGGGACACAATAAACAACAGTGAGAGAGAGAGAGGGACACAGTACACAACAGTGAGTGTGAGAGAGGCACACAGTACACCACAGTGAGAGAGAGAGAGGGACACAGTACACAACAGTGAGTGAGAGAGAGGTACACAGTACAAAACAGTGAGTGAGAGAGAGGGACACAGTACACAACAGTGAGTGAGAGAGGGACACAGCACACAACAGTGAGTGTGAGAGTGTGGCACATTACACAACAGTGATTGAAAGAGAGGGACACAGTACACAACAGTGAGTGAGACAGAGGGACACAGGACACAACACTGAATGTGAGAGAGGGACACAATAAACAACAGTGAGAGAGAGAGAGGGACACAGTACACAACAGAGAGTGAGGGAGAAAGACACATTACACAACAGTGAGTGTGAGATAGACACAGTACACATCAGTGAGTGTGGGAGAGGGACACAGTACACAACAGTGAGTGAGAGAAAGTGACACAGTACACAACAGTGAGGGAGAGAGAAAGACACAGTACACAACAGTGAGTGAGAGAGAGGGAAACAGTACACAACAGTGAGTGTGAGAGGGTGACACAGTACACAACAGAGAGTGTGAGATAGACACAGTACACAACAGTGAGTGTGAGAGAGGGACACAGTACACAACATTGAGTGTGTGAGAGGGACACAGTACACAACAGTGAGTGTGAGAGAGGGACACAGTACACAACAGTGAGTGAGAGAGAGGGACACAGTACACAACAGTGAGGGAGAGAGAGAGACACAGTACACAACAGTGAGTGAATGAGAGGGACACAGTACACAACAGTGAGTAAGAGAGAGGGACACAGTACAAAACAGTGTGTGTGAGAGAGGGACACAGTACACAACAGTGAGTGAGAGAGAGGGACACAGTACACAACAGTGAGTGTGCGAGAGGGACACAGTACACAACAGTGAGTGAGAGAGAGTGACACAGTACACAACAGTGAGTGAGAGAGAGGGACACAGTACACTACAGTGAGTGAAAGAGAGGGTCACAGTACACAACAGTGAGTGAGAGAGAGAGGGACACAGTACACAACAGTGTGTGAGAGAGAGGGACACAGTACACAACAGTGAGTGAGAGAGGGACACAGCACACAACAGTGAGTGTGAGAGTGTGGCACATTACACAACAGTGATTGAAAGAGAGGGACACAGTACACAACAGTGAGTGAGACAGAGGGACACAGGACACAACACTGAATGTGAGAGAGGGACACAATAAACAACAGTGAGAGAGAGAGAGGGACACAGTACACAACAGTGAGTGTGAGAGAGGCACACAGTACACCACAGTGAGAGAGAGAGAGGGACACAGTACACAACAGTGAGTGAGAGAGAGGTACACAGTACAAATCAGTGAGTGAGAGAGAGGGACACAGTACACAACAGTGAGTGAGAGAGGGACACAGCACACAACAGTGAGTGTGAGAGTGTGGCACATTACACAACAGTGATTGAAAGAGAGGGACACAGTACACAACAGTGAGTGAGACAGAGGGACACAGGACACAACACTGAATGTGAGAGAGGGACACAATAAACAACAGTGAGAGAGAGAGAGGGACACAGTACACAACAGTGAGTGTGAGAGAGGCACACAATACACCACTGTGAGAGAGAGAGAGGGACACAGTACACAACAGTGAGTGAGAGAAAGGGACACAGTACACAACAGTGAGTGAGAGAGATACACAGTACACAACAGTGAGTGTGATAGAGACACACAGTACACAACAGTGAGTGAGAGAGAGAGACACAGTACACAACAGTGAGTAAGAGAGAGGGAACAAAGTACACTACAGTGAGTGTGCGAGAGGGACACAGTACAAAACAGTGAGTGAGTAGGACACAGTACACAACAGTGAGTGTGAGAGAGGGACAAAGTACACAACAGTGAGTGTGAGAGAGGGACACAGGACATAACAGTGAGTGTGAGAGAGACACAGTACACAACTGTGAGTGTGAGAGAGGGACACAGGACATAACAGTGAGTGTGAGAGAGACACAGTACACAACAGTAAGTGTGAGAGAGGGACACAGTATACAACAGTGAGTGAGAGAGAGGGACACAGGACACAACAGTGAGTGAGAGAGAGGGACACAGTGCACAACAGTGAGTGTGCGAGAGGGACACAGTACACAAAAGTGAGTGAGAGAGAGGGACACAGTACACAACAGTGAGTGTGAGAGAGACACAGTACACAACAGTAAGTGTGAGAGAGTGACACAGTGCACAACAGTGAGTGTGAGAGGGTGACACAGTTCACAACAGTGAGTGTGAGAGAGGTACACAGTACACAACAGTGAGTGTGAGATAGACATAGTACACAACAGTGAGTGTGAGAGAGACACACAGTACACAACAGTGAGGGAGAGAGAGGGAACAAAGTACACAACAGTGAGTTTGCGAGAGGGACAATGTACACAACAGTGAGAGTGAGAGAGGGACACAGGACATAACAGTGAGTGTGAGAGAGACACAGTACACAACAGTGAGTGTGAGAGAGGGTCACAGGACATAACAGTGAGTGTGAGAGAGACACAGTACACAACAGTAAGTGTGAGAGAGGGACACAGTACACAACAGTGAGTGAGGGAGAAAGACACATTACACAACAGTGAGTGTGAGATAGACACAGTACACAACAGTGAGTGTGAGAGAGGGACACAGTACACATCAGTGAGTGTGTGAGAGGGACACAGTACACAACAGTGAGTGAGAGAAAGTGACACAGTACACAACAGTGAGTGAGAG